>OMLI01027549.1:0-12364 GCA_900302605.1 Rondeletia loricata | reverse complement strand
CTGGGAAAAGGTTATACGACGAATGGTAATGATAATAAAACAAATCACAATGTAAAAGCATCAAATAATGATTATCAATTAACCTCACCTATAATCATTACCCTCACGTATTTCATAATCTCCCATCGGTTTTCCCTCTTGATAATCACCCACTCATTTATAATCTCCAAGCCATTTTCCCTTTTAATAATCACTTACAGTATAATCACCCACGCGATATTCACCCAATGGTTTATAATTTCCTAGCACACCGTTAGGACACACTGACGTAGGACGCTCTGTTGTCGAACTGTGTGAGCCAATCACAAAGTTCTCAAGGAGGTGATGAGTTTATTCCGCCGGCTGTGCCGTGTAAAGATCGCATGTAGGAGGGAAATACAAACCACTATACAACGGGCTGTAGCTTTTTTGACGAAGGATTGGCAAAAATGTAGAATTGGACAGATGTGGAAATAAGAGAGCTCCACATGAGGAGCATAAATGGCAGCATAGCACTGTGCCAAGCGTCTTCACCCGCCATGTTTTCAAACTGCAGTGACTCCGGCGCAAAGGTTCAACTTAATTACCGAGAAATGACAACAGCGGAATTTACCGGTATTGCCAGTGTTGTGTGAATGGTAGCATTACATTAAAAAAGCGGAAAGGCATGTCTTGTGTGAACAGAAACTGGTACCTTTACCGGAAAAACTAATTTTACGGGATTCATGTGTTTTGAAAGGGGCTATGGAGAGTTCTAGCAGAACAGAGCTGTTTGTGCCCATAACAAGGGAAAATCTGGTTCTCAATTTAAAGGTCATGATAACATTATACAACATTTTCTCGGGCAATGCAAATATTCGTATTACTTTTATTATTACTATTATATTTATATTTTTGCTCCTTATATCACATTATGTTATCTACAAACCATCTGTTAATCCCTCTCCAAGCTGAAGGCCCTTTTGTACCCATGTATCATCATCTGACCACATTTTTGCACTGGTCCAAAGAGGCCTCTAGAGGTAGTCTTACTCGGATGCGTGGCTCCAGGTTTGATCTCTATGGCTGAGCGGCTCCAGCTGTCCTTCTCCACCTGAGACATCCTCTCCCGGGTCATCTGGTAGGAGTCGTCGGTGGCACACACAGTGATCTTGTCCTGGATGCTGCCTTGGCCTTCCAGCTGCTCGCGGCCCTCACTGCGAAACAAAACAAAACAAACAGTCGTATAGGAACTCAGGACTTTCTGCTGGCTAAAGGCCAGCCCCCTATACAGTCTACACTGTCAAGATATAGTACCATAAGCTAGCTTAGAGCAGAAGGCAAACACAGACTCCATATAGCATAATGTGGCTTTGTGGTCGAAGCTGGCTAAGACAGGCCTACGGTTATGTTATGTCACTGTCCAGATATAGCCCTCTAGCTCGCTAGTTCAAAGCAGGATAGAGCCTGTGGAAAACCACCAGGATTAGCTTGGCTCCTGACAGCACAGTTACAAAACAAGACCCATCTTAGACAGAAGTAAAATGTTTACTACTTGAACCTGGACTGCATTGATGCTGTAAATAAATTAGTGATTCCCAGTGCCGCCAAACACACTTTCTCCCATATTACATAAATAAGAGCTTTCTTTCAAGTTCTGATAACAATTCTAGTAATTTTCACTAACCATTATAAAGACCTAAACATTGTCCATTCCTCCTCTTTATCCTCTAAATATCAAAACAAGCAGGAGGCAGAGAGAGCAAGATCTTTGTCTCCGTTGTCCAGGGTCGACCCCACACCGGAGCTGGACTGAGGCAAATAAGCCCAGTGTTTGTGATGTTGCTCTTGGCTCCAGCGGCTGACTGGAACCAGAACTAGCTAGAGTTCAGACCACAACTTGGCAGCTGGCAGCGGGAAGCAGCACCAGAGCATAACCCTCTGTCTCCCTGCATGGCCACTCCACAAACAAGGCCTCACAGGTTCCAGTAATGAGAGGGTCCGCCCAGAAATATACAGGAAACTACAATTGCCTGGCCCTGTGCACAACAAACACTGTGCTCACTGACTCTCATGATGCGACGTGGTTATAGAGAGAGAGATGAGGATCCATTAAAAAGAATGTGATGACCTATGGAGAAGACACAAAGCTATCATTTGGGGTCACATGTGCCACAACAGCTGACCAGATCAAAGCCTGGCATCTAAAAAAGTTGTGACAGAGGGGTCTGGAACCTTTTACAGCCTCCACTGATTTTTTTTCTTTTTAGAGCCAAGTTTTGCTGCAAATATTAGCCAGAACTCAAATTAGTGACTGGAATTGTGCTGAACAGCAATATTCTAACCATTATATTAGGAAGCATTGTTGGAAACTATCAGGGCCTTGCTGATATGCATGTGGCAAAATGATTTCTAGATAGGTGGCCCTGGACCTGGGGCAACCACTGGTGTCCCATTTAGCCCGGTCTGATCTAGGACCCCGAATCAGAGCTGGGTAAAATTAGTGGCTGAATTCAGTTTGAAAACTTGCTGGAAAAAGATTTAGGAGGGCTTGATTTATTTTATCTTGCAAGGAGCCCTTTAAGTGTTGATGGGATTTTGATTTACAAGTCTCTACTGCTTACTTCCATACCTCGAAACATATTGGTGGATGCAGTCGAAGCTGGCTTGAGGTTGGTCTTTGCTGTCACTGGACAGGTAGAAGGAGAAGACACGTAGAGCAGAAGATGACTCTGGAGTGGGAGCTGGGATCTTAATGTACTAAGGAGGAAAGACAGCAAAACATCAGTCTCCCATAAAAACACGTGTACACCAGCAAACATATAGACACACTTTTGCCAAAGCTGCATGTGTACACAAACGAAAACACAAAATACGTTTTATGGGCACACACACACACAATGTAACCTGTTGAAAAATGGCTTGGCAGTGTATTTTCACAGGCAGAAGTTCAATGGCAGAAAGGCATGCCTATTAGAACGAATACTATCGGAGTGATTCCTGATCAGTGAAGGAAATTAACTTGTTGCTGATATTTTTTCCAGACTTGCCTAGAACAAAATAGTCTACCCAGAATTTGAAGAGGATCTCATGAAAATGGTATGGTGATGGCAGCTGATTAATGATTACAGGCTAGTACACAAAGTACATAAGTGCAGTATGCAACCCCCTACTGAAACAGTGGCACCCCTCTTCTTCTTGTCATTCTGAAAAGTACTCTATTTTTTATGATGTTAAAGTTTTGTTTAAATTTTTTATGACTGTAAACACTTACATAAGTGAGACCTGTATTTTGAGTTATATACACAAAGTTCCAAAAAGTTTATCATCTATCTACAAATCAAACTCTTCAAGATCATTTGTGAACATACCAAAAAAATTTATGTAAAAAAATAAACTGTCTAATCTTTAAGATTTTCTCTTATCCCTAATATGCAACAGTCAAAATGCAACGTAACAAAATATTATTAAAACATAATAAAATTTGAACTTCACACATTTTGCACAAATATTTCTTCTTGCACATCCATTGTATCTGCCACCACCCTTTTTTAATTGTATTGGGATACATCTTTTTTGAATTTGTATGATATCTGTGTTGTCATTGTGTTTTTATTGTGCCTTGCTGTAAGCTGAATATGTATAGAAACCCTGTATCCCAGATATGACCTTATCGGGATCTGTGTGCAAATAAACACTCATGAAGAAAGAGAACGGTCATATTGTTTTACAGGCTGGACAGCAGCCAGTGTTTCATTCCAAAGCCTTAACTTGTCAATGGTTGCCTGACAAGTCTTCGGTGATATAATGCAACAGCTCATGCATCTTTTATTATCTTTCCAACTGTCAACTTATCATAGGGAAAAGCAATTATCTACTCAGCAGAATTTGAGACACAAACTCTCTGACGCCAAACACATTGTAGCCAAGAACACAGGACCTTCCAAGTCATGGTTACTGCAATCAGCATAAATCAATGGACTTTCTTCACCACTTGCAACCCACTGCAAAAAACAGATATTGAGAAATGCAGTTGTTGGACCGTCAAGGAATAGTTCACCCCAAAATGAAAATGCAGTCATTATCTACTCACCCCCATGTCAGTCGAAACGCCATTTAAGTTACGGTAGTAGAAAAAGCAAATACAGAGCGAGTTAGCCTCTGTAGTTCCATCTCAGCCTTCTCCCTAACTATTGAAGCTAACGGGGCCATCATTTTACAACTCCATAGTCTCCTATATTTTCCTCACTGACAATGCTCCGGTAACACATAGGAGATAATGAGCTGAAATTTGGACTTTTGGACCCACAGTGCAAACGTTTGGCTACAAAACACTTGGATTATGCTGCCAAGCTGTATGGAGAAATTTGATTTGAAAAATGTTTTTTTTTGGAGCTGTACAAACTAAAGATAGCTCTATTAACTTCAATAGTTTGGAAGAAGGCTGAGATGGAACTACTGGGGCTAACTCAGTGTGTTTAGTGGTCCTACGAACGTCAATGCAGTTTCGACTGACATGGGAGTGAGTAGATAATGACAGAATTTTCATTTTGGGGTGAACTGTTCCTTTAAGCATTGGAACCGTCCTCCACTCTGTTCCTCTTTGTTTTCATAGCCTAGTGCATCTGAACTCTCCCACATCATCGCATATACGCATAAACATACTGACTATCACTTGTATGCACACACACAGAATCTGGAGTGTCGCTCTGCAACTTTAAATAAATCTCCCCTGGGTAAACAGTGTTTTTAAGAGTCTGCTCCACTGAGGCGTCCATGAGATCCCCTGGCAGACTCACTGGAGCACAGCAAAGCCAAGGCTGCAACCTCCAGGGCAGACGTGCACGCACACACGCACACACAGACACGACTGGGAAATACGATTCTACACAGATTTGACCACTAAAAAAGAAAGAAGTAAAAATATGTTTATTGAATCAGAATTCTGTATTTCTTTCTTTGGATCTCCAGCACCCAGGTCAGAGAAAGCCGACTTGAGTCTCCCATGACTCAAAAAGCTACTTTACAAATATTTTCAGTTAGCTTCATGAGAAATAGTACCGTCTGCAGCAGTGTGAGAGGATGAGAGAGAGAGAGAGAGAGAGAGAGAGAGAATGTGCTAGTGAGTAAGTACAGAGAAAGAGAAAGAGCACGGGCAAGAGTGCGAGACAGAGAGAAATGGAGAAAGAAAGAGAGATGCTAGCTGGTCAGGAGCAAGTATAACCCCCCAGTCAAAACTCCCACTGCAGGGGAGATGCATATTCTTCACTGCCTCCTAACACTGGCCGGTGGGTCCGCAGTTTCACAGCAATCCCATTCTTCATGCTACAGGTAGCCTTACCATTATTTTGGGGGAGGGGAGCATTTCGGCTCAAAGCAGGAAGTCATCACGGGCCATTTCCCCTACTTTCCCCTTGTCGTGTCCTTCTGCTACTGCTTGGCTCTGGTCTCGTTGTTTTTCGGCCCCAGTTAGCCAACAATGTCCAGACCCTGTCTAGATCTCCCGGCCTGTGTATGTGTGTGAGTTCGAAATGGCGATCGATGATGTACTAAGATTGCCATCATATGAACAATTCTCAACTCTCAAAATTCCACAAGGTTTAAGATTGATTCTTTACATGAAAACAATAACAATGTTTAATAGTCACAAAATTGGTATGTATATACATGTATATTGAAATTGGAATTTTGAGAGGACTGACTAGGTAGGATGCTGATAACTTGACTGACTCTGATCTCTATTTAAGAAAAATATCACTTGAATAGCCACCAAACTGAGCGTCCCAAGTAGGAATGTTCAAAATGACATCACGCTGAAATGAAAATAAGTTTACCTTGTGTTTTGAGTGTTTTTATCTGTGTGCGCCATTGTAGTAAAGTATGAAGCATGCCAGAGGTCCACACTACAGTAGCTGGCAATCGAGACAAACATTTTGAAAGGATGTTAGCTGCCAACTTTGTATTTTATTGTTTTTTTAATGTTAATTCTGCCCAAACTGTAGCCTGTGCCATGTGTAGTCAATCAATGCGTAACCTCACATCCTCAAGGTTTCAGAGATTCTGGGTTGTCTGTTTATTTAAACATAATTTTTAAATGCCATTTCTGTTTGAGAAGGTAGTATAAAGTGGACAGGACAATAAGAGAATTAATAATGTCTTACCAAGGCAACTAGATTTGAACTGGCAATTCTGCGAACGCATGATATGCTCCTTAGCCCACGGATTCACCTGGGCTGCCCATTTTTTAAATTTTATTTAACCTTTATTTAACCAGGCAGGTCACTAAAGAACAAATTCTTATTTACAAGGACGGCCTGGGACCAGCTCCAGTTCTGAGGCCAATGCCTTGGTCAAGGGCAATGGCAGGATTGTACCTAACGTTACATTAGTCAAATTCTTCATATATTCCTTCCTTGTTGTCTTGAAAGGCACTTCAGAATCAGATCTGTCTTTCAGGCTTGTAGTGAGCAACAAAGCAACACAGACGTTGACTCTATTCTCTTATCAGCCCACTGCACATGCCTATACATGCTGGCTTTCCCCGCAGGACCTTACAAACAGAGTTGCTTGTGGGTCAACTTTCAATGAGACAGACTTAAAGGTTGTAGGTTAATACTGCATGCTGTTACTGCATTCCAATTTGCTAATAAAAAGTCAATAATGTCAGTTATAATTTGAGATCAAAAGGAATTTATAGTTTGAAATAATAATAATAATACATTACATGCCTACTGCTTCATCACTACCTGACCATCCACCTAGCAAATCCTCCTCACGTGGATTACTTTACAGTCTATGTTAACCATCAAATCATTAAAATCTCATTTCCCGTGCATCCTTTGCGAGAGACAGAGGTATGCTAGAAAACATCCGTTACGGTCGTACTGGAAAGCTCACCAATGCATTATTTCTCACCATGTGACATTTTTGTTTACATTTCACAAGATGATGCACGTACTTTCATTTTATGACCACTTAGACATAGCCATGAACTTGATAGTAATAAAACAAAGTTAAAAACAACCACTATGGTAATATAAATAAAGATGTCACAGCATAACACTGCAAACACAAACCCCTTGCTCTTCTTTGTCAGGCCCAACAATCTTAAAACACCTCCACATCTGTCAAAGCAATCTCACCCTCCCGATTGTGCAACTTTGAATCAGTTGTCAAACCAGAGGAACAGCTGGTACTCAGGGTTTTATACAACAAGACTTCTTGTCTCCATTCTCTGCAAACTGAGGTTTGAGATAATCTACTTAATCCCCACACCAAAAGAACAGGACGTCTCATGAAGAAAAACAGGGTTTAGACCAGGGTTGGAGTCAATTCGCTCAGGAAGTGGATTTTCTTTACAATCAAAAAATTGAAAGGTTCATATATCATACGTTGAATGAAATGGCAAAATGATTGCTGCATCATTAATCACTTAACAGCAGTTTCACTCTCCATTTTGAAATGACTGAATTCAGAATGAATGGACCCCAATGCTGGTTTGCACCTACTGCTTCATCACTACCTGACCATCCACCTAGCAAATCCTCCTCACGTGGATTACTTTACAGTGCTCAGAGTGTTGATGAAGAGCCTTCTTATTTGTTTCGAGTTCCACTTCTAATGAAATTCAACTTGGCATGAAGAGTGACCAGTATTTCCTGAGTAAAATGCTCGGAAAGCAGACAGGTAGGACTCTCAGAAATCTGAACAAATGCTATTTCACAGCAACAGAGTATGGGAGCTAATCTGTAAAATGTAAGCACCAACTCAACAAAGTCATAAAACCACAAAGGCAACCTCAAACCCAACCGTAAATCGCTTTCTCAGTTTACACTAACTGAGAGCCCGAGGTTGTGCAGGGACTTTTCAGCAGCATCAGGCCGTTTTCACATTAGGAACGGTTGCCTCCGTTCCATCCCCGAGAACGATAGTCCCCCATCCCCACTCCCCCGCCGGCCAGCTTCCACATTACCAATGTTGATCCGTTCCCGAGCACGCTTGAGAGAGAGATGAGAGCAACACTCCGATACAGCAGGTGGCGGTATGCACCTAGTTGGTTTGCGATCCGCAAATGAACACAAGAGAAGAAGAGTACACTTCCGGTCATCTAATCGTTAGAGAAGTAAACAAAGCCTACGCAATGGAGTCGCCCTTCGCCTACTTTTATTGTTTTGGAGACAGTGTTTGTTTGGTGGATCAGGTCGCTCTTGTAAATGAGATTTTACCTGTATAAATAAAGGTTTGAAATGAAATTAAATGAGTTTTTCAGCCAAGGAACAGCCTCTTGCCTGCCTTCCTACTTTACCGAGTATGTATGCGGTTTTAAACGGTTGAGTTCGGCGCGTGCTGCGTCCCCGGGGACGCCCGAAACGTTCCCCAGACCACCTTTTCAAGTGGTCCCGGGCACGGAACGGTGATCCGTTCCCGGGGACGGAACGCAGCGTTCACACTAATCAAATAATCCGGACTTTGGGGGCAATCGTCCTCGGAAACGGCCCCGGGACCCTAGTGTGGAAGCGCTCAGTGCAGGGCAGCCTGTCAGCTCACCCATCTCCATATGAGGAAGCCTGCAAGCTTTGCAGATCTATGCAATGGTCATTTCTGGGTAAAATAAAATGTTTTAAATAAGTTAGGACTGGAATGTTATGCTTACTGAAGCAACATCAATATTTGATGTAAAGCTTGTGCCACCCTCAAGCATTAATAGAAGACAAAAACAACAAAGACTTGATTCAGTCGGCTAGGAGATCATCGGAGGACATTTTACTTCCAATCTTCCTCTTCACTAACAGCAATAAATAATTGATGGGCTCCGTGTTCATTGGATTGTGCCATGGGTAAGCGCAGGATTCCAGCTGTTGCAAATGTCCAGTCATGCAGTGGAACCAGAAGCAGTTCCTGGCATTTAGCCGGTGACGGCTCTTCCAATGACCTCCACAGGCAGACTTCTAGAGCCCCGCTGGGCGAACCACAACAAGCCCTCTCTCATTCCCTGCCATCGGGCCCCACACCAAAGCCTGCAGCATTCTCCTGAGAGGCGCACATGGCAACACAAACCCACAAAGGACTTGGCACTTAAGGAATTCAACTGACCATGAATAATGAAATATTTATTGTCTGCCTTTCAAGTAAAATATTCAGGGAATCTCTGTGCTGCGTCTGATGTTCGTGATTCTTAAAAAAAAAGAAAAAGTAAATTGGAGCAATACATCAAACACGGCTGATAAGTTAATTTACACTCACCTTGTTAACTTATCAGCCATGGTCCATGCTTAAGAAATGGATGGAGCAGTGAACATTCCCCTATACTTGGGAATGACTTATGACCTCAATAATGCTCAGTGACCCCCTGAGGGCCAAAGGCCAGGGGGAAAGCTAGAGGAGCCCGAGTTTGAGGTGATTCAACTCATAATCCTTTCTTTTAACCCAAACCTTGGCCCCCTGATGCCTACTCACTCCACACAACCGCTCCCAGACTAGCCAGGCTTACCCCTATATCTACCTCTGTCTCACTCTCCACATTCCCCATTCTCATTCTAATTAATGCCACTAGGTCAGTCTAGTCCTGGTGGCTGTCCTTTCACTGCTTCCTCCTCTATCTTCATCAACAGCAGATATCAGGGGAAAAACAGGCTCTCAAGCCTCTCCCTTCAACTCTTGTCTGTAGTATACTGCAAGTCTGTCAGTCCCTCTCTTTTTCCATAAGTCTCTGTTTGTCTGTCTGACTCCATCCTTCTTTGTCTGCCTCCATCTATCTCCCTCTCTCTCGCTCAAATTCCCTCCCCTTGGTATAAGCCCGTCTGTCCATCTGTCTTCTTTGTCTGCGAGCTTCTCAACCCTCTTTGCTTCAATACAGGTCTATCTAACTGTCTCTAAACTGTTTGTCTACCTGCCTCTCTCCGTCTGACAGACTCCTTTCACATTCTGTAAGTGGGAATTTCCATTAACAACAGAGTCTGCGCAGCAAAGGAAAATTATCTGGAGGCTTACGGGTAAATTATACTTCTGCATCGAAGCTACGCCGTAGGTACGGCGTAGGTGCCTACGGCGGTGCCTACGGCGGTGCAAGCATTTATAGTTCTGCGTCGTGATTCTGCCACAACGCCGAAATCGGCGGACATCAACCGGATACAGATAGAAGGAAATACGAAGTGGGCCAATCACAGTGCTTACGGTCTTGCGTCGCCCTACGCACAGTTACATTTTTGGAGAGGTGCACGTAAGCTATGGCGGCAGCCTCTGCGGGCTACGCCGGCACCGGAAGGACCTACGGCGTAGCTACGCCATTGTTTCGACGCAGAAGTATAAATTACGCTTTATCCTATATGCAGATGTTGGCAGTGCACTCCCAAATTAGAAGCAAATCACATAGATGTGTAGAAAGGAGGAAGCAAGAAGCGGCAGCAATGCTGATGTGCAATTCAAGTGCACAACCCTGAGGAGGACTACTGTCGAAACGTTGGGTGGGATTGTCATGTGCTGGCTCTACAATAAACATGTACTATTGATCAGCATTACAGACTCTCTGCATGTGCTTCCCCTGTGTATGGGATTTTTCCATCCAAAAGTCTATGTGGACCACATTCAGTAACCAAAGAGAGAACCTACTGTAAAGGTGAGCAACAGTAAAACACTATCTACAGTACACAAGGGCAGCACAACAAAATGAAACACAATCATACTGCAATACTGTATAGAATGCTTTTGTTTTGTACTGTGTTCACTTGAGTGTTACTTGCTGAAAATCAATTGCTCTCTGCACTAAGAGTGAACTGAAGTGAGTGGGACACTCCCTCTCTCTGTCTCACACATGCACAAATAGGCACCCAGCCATTCCCTCAGGACTCCAACATTCGTTCTTCATAATCATGCTAGATTAATCACGTTAGAAATTAGGTTGAATAAATGTGAAGACATTTCAACTTTTAACCCCACCAACTTATGCAAGGGAATACCGCAGCAGCAGTTGAATATTTGGTAAGTAGTTGCCTGCAGTTGCCCATGTTTGTGAGCTAAATGGGACCTCTGTGAGAAAACTAGCTGCTGTGTTAGTGTGTGCAGTGGGAAACGTGTTTGTGTGCGTCTGCATGCATGTGAGCATATATTTACTCAAACATACTCCATGGGTATGCACATGTTAGGGGTGGGCGATATGAGCAAAAATTCATAGATAATCACGATATATGAGAAACAAATTCTGAATCACATTTTAGTAGCCCTTCTTAGTTAAAGGCAAAATATGTATTTTAACCTTATATAACCAAAAAGAGTGAGGCATTGGACATAGTATGCACCTGAAAAGGTTTTTTTTATTGTGCAAACATGCAACATGAATAAGAGCAGCATTTTTAACTGCAGGAGGAGAGGGGTAACGCACACTTTTACAGACCGGAAGGCGGCGCAGGTTTTTTAAACCGAGTGGTTCATCCTCTAAAACGGAGATGATCTCTGAGCACGGCGCCTTGTTTACAGACGAGAGCAGACTGCTTCAATATATGCTTGATCGATCAAATTGTTAACGGTGATCATTAACATCCCTAGTATGATAGTTAGAATGAGTTAAAAAAAGGCTAATTTTTCATTTCAGTGTGACTTTAAATGGAGAAGAAAAAACAGTGATACATTTTGGCTCTCAGGTCTGTCCCTGTGTACCGGCTCATGTGTGTGGTGGCGCTCTCTTAATGAGCCACAGTTCTGAACCATCATAAATGTCTCCACACGTTTATGAGACGGGGACGGGAAAGGGTCACTTTCCTGACTTTATCAAATGATAAAGTCGATTGAACAAAAACTGTGAGAGACTGCTGTCGGTGCACAGGGCTTATGTTTCCTGCTAGCTTTTGGTTGAATGTGGGGTCTGGGTGTAGATCTCATGCAGGCTATTGTTTCCACATCCTCTGCAGCCTGAGTAATGGCCTTCTGAAAACAGGCTGTCTTTTGTTCTGGCCTCCTCGGCTCCAGAGTGGGATGCCATGGCACTGCTTCCCCTTTCTGGGAGATAGGAGGAGAGGGAGGAGGTGCAGGAGGATGAGGAGCAGGAGGGAGTGAAGCCTGTCGCTGCCACCGCTGGGAGACAAGTCACTCTGGGCAACTCTGTGTGTGTGTGTTTGTGTGTGTGTTAATCCAACATGAGCACAGAGAGGCTCAACTCCAGGTCCTCTCACCAGGGTGTCATCAGCATTACTGCCACTCATAAGACGGGCGAGGGGAAAAGGCCAAACTCTAGCCATCAGCCAAACATCTCAGCCACTGACTTCGACATACAGCCGCACCCACAGCCACACCCACATACACAACGTAAACACTGACATACACACAAACACACAGGCACACGCAGACAGAGACAAACACACACACACACACACTCAGACAAGACAGCTCGCCACCACCCTCATCCTTACCACAC
>OMLI01027510.1:5514-15927 GCA_900302605.1 Rondeletia loricata | reverse complement strand
TACAAAAACATTCAATGACTTCACTGTCATACAGCGTGGTGTCCCCAAAATCACTTCACACATCAATAGTCTCCTGTTGGTTAGACTACAACACTTATTATGGGGAAATGGGTATAAGAGTAGCCTACAGTAGGAAAGAGGCGTACTTTGTGTTATTGAGTTATTGATCCCGGAAATTAGAATCTGTGAATATCTTTCTAACTTCACCTAACCAATACCCTCGCGATTGAGGCGGTACCTTTTTATGATCTGTATCATTCAATATCTACAAAGTATTGACGCGATTGCGACGAGGATTGCCGGAGCAGCCGTTTCCGGATCGCTGCGAGTTTGTCTTAAGAGACTTAGAAGTCCTCTGGACTGCCTCTAACTTCTCCTGGAGTTAGGAGCTGTTTTCAGCTCTCAGACCCTTTGTGAATTGCTTTTATCCCAAAAACCTAGGACTCCTAACGTTAGGAGTGACACGGCCATTATTTTTAGGAGTTACTCCTAAATCGGCGAGTTAGGACCAACTCTTAGCCTTAAGATTCTTTGTGAATACCGGGAAAATGTACCTTGAACACCTTGAAAACACACAAAACTCATCACATTTGATGAAAATGTCATACTAACCAGTGACGTGCCACTTATTTCTTAAAAGTTGCCCCACTGTGCCTTGAAATAGCATCTAAAGAGTTGGAAGGAGAGAATCTTTATCAGAGGTTGAAGTATGGCACGTAGCACCCACATTTCTGAAACTCTGGTATCATCCTTTTTTTTCTTTATATCTAATGTTTTACTGGTAGTTAACACAATGAGAAAATATAATATATAATACAGGAATAAGTACATTATATCAAAGAAACAAAGTATATTTCCATCTTATCCTATTGCTATTACAAGAGCTTCTCAATTGAGGTTGCTTAGGGCGATGTCTCCAAAATATCTCTCTCTAACAAAGGAAATATGTGCCAAGTATGTTTAATGGTCGTGGTAAACAAAGGACAAGAGCAGCTGATTGGTGGGAAGAATGCAAACACCTCTGTCCACTGGTAGACAAAAACAGAAGGGAAGTGAGCACTGCACTGGGTCCTGAGTGTAGAATGGACAGGTGCTCTTTGGATGCAGGTAACAGCTGAGTCAGACAAGGCCAATGCATGGGAAGACTTTGTTCATATAATAATAATATAGTAATTTGACTTGAGAGGAGACCATGGCGGGAGAGTGTGATTGTAATGTGTGTGTGTGTGTGTTTGGGGATAGTGACAGAAGGGGCCCACAGGCCTGAGGAAGAGAGGGGCAGCCAGGAGTGAGCAAAAGCAACACTGGATAAACACACCCATCACTACGTCTACTTACACATGTGCCACCTAATAAAAACGTGGGATTCCTGACTGGACTGTGAGTGTGTTTACATGCACATTAATATTCTGAATATGAGTTTAGATGGAATGATCAGTAACCCGTTTTTTCATTTGAAAGGAAGGAAGAGTAATGTGCCTTACCAATTCACTCACTGTGAATGTTGATACGTGGTGTGTGGTTGCCGTTTATGGCGTTAACCTTCATCAGCTTTGCCTCACAAATTCTATTAATCACCCCAGTGAGAAATCAATAGAGTGTATTATGGCTCACACATCACAGTAATTAATCTCTCGTCCTCCTTCCTAAGGTTTTTGCTTTGATTTCCTTTCTCACATTTCTCTAAACACACACCACACACTCAGACCAACCATTCCCTTACTGTAATCCAGACCTTTACTTAGTTGTATCTCGAACAATCCAACGTGAGTATGGTGCCTCTTCATCATTGTAGCAATAAAGAATGATCAAGGTATTACCATAATTATGACCTGTCTGCTGACGGAGCTGCTCTGTACCTTATATTGGTTGTGATTATCTGTGTGTGTGTGTGTGAGTGTGAGTGAGTGTGCAAAGAAAGGCTCTCTGAAATTGGAATTGCTCATAGTCTCTCTTTGTCATGGTAAGCCTGAGGGAACATACACTGTGGAGTAGAGAATAATGAACGAACTGTTCACTGCCCATAAAAAGAGATTACATGAAGCCTGTTAAAATTGCACAACCTAAACACGGGAGGTTTCACTCTTCTGTGATACTTTATTACCATTATCTAAGTATGACGATAGATAGATAGATAGATAGATAGATAGATAGATAGATAGATAGATAGATAGATAGATAGATAGATAGATAGATAGATAGATAGATAGATAGATAGATAGATAGATAGATCTTGCTATAGGCAGAATTTGTCTTTATGTCATACGTTTCAATTGCAGCCCCCTTGCATGCTTTGGGGGCTACGACCATGTACAGTATATGCATCATTGCCCTGTGTCTTAGTAGTGTATGCTTTTTTTCTCCACTTCTCCCCATGGAGTCAATGCAATAGCCTTGGCAGTTTTCCTGCAGCGGCGATGAAGCGTATCCTCTGTTTATGATGTGTCTCATGCCAAAGTGAGATGTGGACCTCATGTGGCGTCTCGTATTGCAAACACGCAGCGCCCGAATTTAATTTTAGCTGTGCTTTAGGCAGCTTGAAATTAATCGAAGTATGTGACCATTTAAACACAATGCTGTGTGTGTGTGTCTGTTTGTTTGTATGTGTATGAGCCTGTGTGATGTATATGTTAATGTGTAGGAACATACATACATATGAGGACAAAATGGTGTGTATTAAGCTCAAACATGAAAATTTTCTCCCTGTAATTCCAGCTACACTACACACATTGTAAAGCTGTTTGTCAGCCTATTCCTTTCCTGAGGTTAGAAACTGACAGGACATAACGAATGAATGAGATAAAGTGAAAAAAGTGTGTGCATATTGCCTACCCAAGCTGCTTTTTTCTCAACATGAAGTCCCTACAAGTTGTAATTTGTAGGGACAATTACAGTATGTGTCACATTTGAGCAAATACATTTCCTGAAATGCTTCATCAAAATGCTTCATTATGAAGAGGGCTTTCATTTCACCTCTCCCTCAGGCCTTCCAGCATTCAATCAATATTATCAAATAATGTTTTGTAGATTGTCACTTCCACTCAATTTAGAGTGAGCATTGCCAATCTCAACATTCTTAATACTTAATTACTATGGACCAAATTTGACTGTATTTATGTTGAATAATTTACTAGTCACTTAGGAAAATTTATTTTTTTGATTGGTGATATGCGACACATTTGTATTGAACAAGCGTTGTATAACTTAATGGAATGAATCCTTTTTAGATAGATGACATGGCCATGGTTGTTGTAATTCTCCAATAAACAGGCATATTTGTTTTCGTGCCATGGTTTGTGGGTGAAACGTGCTGCTACATGTGTCAGAAGAAAAGTCTGCCTCAGCCCCTTTGTCTGAGTGAACTAAAGGGGGGAAATGTTTTAGCGGCCAGATATTCGTATTTCTTCACCCAATCACAGTGATCCAGAGTTAGGCTCAAGCTGGAAGGGTGGAAGCAAAACTATTGGTTGGTTTGGTGGGAATTAAGATACACTCTGAGCTTGCTAAATAAATGGGTCTTGAGTCTGGAATGAAATACAGAGACAATTTCTAAATCTGACATTGGAGGAAAGCTTGTGCCAAATGGAGGGGACCCTATAGGAAAAGGCTTTGCCCCCAGCTGTGCATGTGTCCTTGTGAAATAATAATAGGGCAAGCAATGATTTTGTACCAGAAATATTTGTACAACTTCATTAATAATTGTTGATTGGACACGTATAAACACTGTCAGTGTTAAATTAACATGACAGTTTTACTGTGCAGCAGCTGAAGGAAAATAACCTTTATTGCTCGGCCAAATTCTTCTTAAATTCTCCATGTGAGCAGGTCAATAATCATGGTATCTCTTTAGCATAGCTATTCGGCTTATTGTTGTACCAGGAGTGTGGGACTCATCACATTTATGGTCGACTGTGTTGAGCTCACTTATCCAGGAGTGTTGTGGAGTGAGTTTAGAAAGATGAGTCTAGGCCTAGTCCACACTAATCCGGAGAAATCCGAAAACGCATCTTTTTTTCTCCGTTTTGCCCTTCCGTCCACACTTTTCGAAGACGCTCTCCCAAGTGGATACATTTGAAAATGCCGGTTGTGCGTTGTAGTATAGCCGGGGAAAACGGAGAGTTTCGTAAACGCTGACGTATGATTGGTTTACTGCGCATGCCTATTAAAGAAATGTAACGCGTTTTGGGCGTTTTGGTGTGGATGGCCAACTTTTCTAAAACGTTATAAAACGCTAGTGTGGACGGAAAACATTTTGACACCAAAACTGAGTTTTTAAATGTATCTGGATTAGTGTGGACTTGGCCTGACATGGCTGATTCCACACAGTACAACCCTTTGGAAGTAAATTCACTGTGACTAACTCATATTGATCCTTTTCAGTGAGCCAACTGGACAAGTTTGCGGTCATTCAGTAAGGGGTCAAATGTGTTTGAGTGCCATGGTTTGTGGGCAGTCTAGGGTGCTCTCAGTGTGGATATGTTACTGTCTGTGTTTCAATGTTACTGAAGAAGATTCTGCCTCATATAGCTGAATGTAGATAACTGATTCAAGTTTGCAGTTTTCTAACAGGGACTGCAGTTGTATGCTGCCTTTTATTTCATCTTTTTGGATGCAATAGTAACCCATAGTGCAGTCGAGGGCGTCTGCAGGTCTACGGAATTCACTCACCTCGCTCTGTGGGCTTAATTACAGCTTAATTAGCTTAATTGTAACTGACTAATATTGGATGGTAGGATCACGGTATACCCAACTGCTGGGCACAATATACCAGCATACTAAACCAGCCACTGGATGGTACTGTTGGTGACCGGCAGGTTTGTCCACTGAAATCTCCATTCTCTCCATTATCCACCTCTCATCCAGGTAGTGCGCTAGCATCTGCATCCTTAGATTGTCTGGTGGCAGAGCAGGGCTGTGTCCAGGAGCAGGCCTGCATGGTGCTCTATAGGCTGCTAGAGTACTGTGCCGCTGAGGAGGCGGTGTCACCCCTTGGCCCGGACGCCCGGTGGGAGTGCCTGGAGGCCCAGAATTCTTTGCAGCAGTATCGTCCCCTTCAGGTTTGCAAATGTCAGCGTGGCTCTCGCAGAGAGGAACACTGCCTCAGGGTCTACTGGACTGTCAGATTTGCAGGTGGGATTGAGTGTGTGCATGTTTGTGTGTGTGTGTTTTGTATTCTTAACTGCATAATATGTGATAATACTCTTCACTCTGTCTGTTATTTTAGCATATGATGAGTATGAAGTGTCTCCGTATGAAGAACTGGAGTTAAATTTAGTGAGAAACATTGAGATGTCACGTATGGCCTCCATCATGGCAGGTACTACTCCCATCACAAAACATCTGGTAATAATTACAGTGTGTGCTGAGATTACTGTCATGCTTTTTTCACCTGAAACGCATTACTCCATTTTCTTCCTGAACATCCGCCAGCTTCCTCTCTTTCCATGGATGGCCAAAACCAGTGTCTAAAGGCAGCCCAGGACTGTGGCCTCTATGAGAAGTGTGGCTCTCTGCGGTCAGAATATGTTGTGGCCTGCACCAAGCGAGCAACAGTCTCTGACAACAGCTGTAACCGCCAGAAATGCCACAGAGCACTGCGGCGCTTCTTGGAGCGCGTGCCAGAGGAGTACAGCTTTGCCCTGCTCTTCTGTCCCTGCTCTGACACTCTGTGTGGGGAGCGCCGGAGAAAGACCATCGTCCCGTCATGTTCCTATGAGGAGAACATTAGAGGAGAGGAAAAAATTGGCAAACCCAATTGCCTCAGCCTGCAGATCTACTGCTCCAGGGATGAGCTGTGTAGGTGAGCAGGTCGTTTGGGTCTATCACATACAGTACGTAGAATTGTTCTAATTAGGGTCATAGAACATAGAACAACATAGAACCACAATGTCTCACAATGTGTATTACAAAGTACAGCATAGAACCACACAGTACCACATGGAACTATTTTATCTTCAATTTTAGTGCAAGATATGTCATTTTGTTGATCTGATTTTGATCATTGATGAAATATCCAATACCCCATCCAATTATTGATTTTCCCAAAACTGTTGGAATCCGCATTTTATAATTAAAGTGGTTTAAGTACAAATAACAAGATGTTGTCGATTGTGTGCGCATGCATGTTTAAAATTTTGATTGTGAACTTTACTATTTCAAATCTATAACTTGTAATTCCCAAGGGGAAAAACTACCTCTACTGAATCGTGGGAAGAGAACCATATCAAAATCATTATTTAAGCCATATTTGACTTTGGTAGAACACTTCACACACACACACACACACCTCCGTGGGAGTTCAGAGGCAGTCAACCTCTGAGATTAGCTGCCCGGGGGCTCCACTGTCACCACCAGCATTGAGGCTATTATTCTCAGCTCTCAATACCAATAATTGAAAACAAGTAAAATCGCTTTGTGAAAACTATGACCATGGGCATGGAATGCAATAATATGATCCGGGTCTGCTTTGCAGTGTTTGTACATGTGATAGAAGAATGATTTTTAGATTAGGTTTTCAAACAGAAAACAAGTGAGTGGTGGTGACGATAGGTCTCCAGGGTGGCCAACATTGGTTGTTGACTATTTATAAGCTCTTTAGAGGCATCTGGGCTAGAAAATGAAAATGGTTTACTAAAGCGAAATATGGTTTTAATGTAAGTGCACAGCTATCCCTATCTCCCTATCTCTCCCTTTCTCTTATACGCACTTATGTTCAAGTTTGTTTTCTTTTTGCTAGAGCCTGAATACCAAAAATGAAATTGTCAAAACACTATAAAATGCACACTCTCTACCCATGAAAAAACGTGTTTTCTCCCCTCTCTCTCTGTGTGTGTGTGTGTGTGTGTGTGTGTGTGTGTGTGTGTGTGTGTGTGTGTGTGTGTGTGTGTGTGTGGCAGTGTGTGTGCGTGTGCGTGTACATGCATGTATCAGATCTCGTTTTGCTGATTTCCAGCACAACTGCCAGCCCTCCCCTCTTTCTGCCTCTGGCTGTATGCGAGAGAGCAGAGCCATGTGCCTAAAGGCCTATGCTGGACTCATAGGTGAGTTGGAGAGAAATAAGTTAAAGGGGTGGAAGAGGTTGATAGAGGGAATAGCTCAAGTAAGAAATGGACAGACAGAGTTACTTCAAGGACTGGTTATTGGTAATCATCAGTAGTTGTTTTAAAGTGATGTTTGGCTTATACAATGTTCATTTTTTTAGTGCAAATATCTTTAAAATTGTATTTCCAACACCTCTATCAACAGATCCAGGTAATATTATTTCATTTGGTGTTCCAGACTATATTTTTCAAAAGGTTATTTTGTGTATTTGCTATCAATATCAAGAGCTGGGGGGGAAAAACTGAATGGCGACCTTGGATCCCCAGGGCAGCTAATATTGTAGGTTGAGTGCGCCTGACCTCTATGGAGGTGTGTGTGGTGAAAAATGAAAATGTTCTGCCGAAGGGAAATATTGTGTCAAATGTTCTCAGCTAAGATATAAAGTGCAGCTGTAATGTCACTATGGAGTCTTTGTGTTTTCTTTCCAAACCAGGCACCATCATGACTCCCAACTATGTGAGCAACAGCAGTATGGAGGTGGCCCAGTGGTGCACTTGTGAAGGCAGTGGGAACGAGTGGCAGGGCTGTCAGCGCATCCTGCACATGTTTAGCAGCAATATCTGTCTGCGTGAGTAAAGCCAGTGTTGTGTGGATTACTGCAAAAAATAGACTGTAAATTCTGGGCTGAGTACTGATAGCCTGCCCATGACAAGTCACAAAACGTTACTCATTGCTGAAAATATTCAGTTACTGACCTCTAATTTGTGGATTACTTCTGGTTCCATGAGTTGTATGTTTCTGTTTTCTAAATGTTTATTAGGTCTATAACGGCAGCTAATCTCCAATGTCTCTCTTTATAATGTGGGTGGTGTTAGTAACTTTAGAGAGAAACCTACAGCATACTTGGCAAAAAGAGCTGCACTGCTGTCTATTGTTAAAGGTGATCTTTCAATAGCACTAAGACAGTAGTTGGCAACTAGTGGCAGCAGGCTGCATCCTCCCCCAGCACTGCTTAAAGGTGCTATGTGTAGCATTTTAAATAAGTCATTACCGCATCCATTTTGAGACATTAAAATGATCAAGACTATCGCTGAGAAGATTGGCAGCCTCAACTGACCTCTACACTGCATTTTACATTGTATGCCACCGGGTCGGATTTCGCTGGAAATCTGATGGATTGCTTAACGGCACAAAACAGTAAGAGCGCCGCTGTTCCTCCAGCACAAACTTTCAGAGTTTTTCGCAATGGCAGATGGTGGAACGAGTGAGAGGCCTATGGAAAAATCACCAACATGTTTGTCCTCTATAGTAAAGTGAAAGAGAAGACGTTTGACTGAAGAAGTAAAGATCCTTTGTGACAGGAAGCAACAGGGTTTATGGGAAATGTCTTAATTGAGAAACACTAGCACTAACAATAGCACTGACGTGAGATAGAGGCTATCATTCATCATTTGTGCATGATAATTATACCAAGGTTTCACAGTTAATTTGATAATGACATATTGATGTCGAAAAAAGCTAAATGTAGCACCTTTAAATGTTATCTTTTAGGTAAAGCTAGTCACATCCCTCTCAAATGAACGCAGGGACCACTAGTGCTTTGGAAGTGGTCATTGCTTATTTTTGCCTATTCTCACCTAAATCATGTGTTATATCTTGGTTTACTTGGTTTACCACTAGGAATGTCAGAGAACAATAATTGTAAGTGTGGAATACCTTCAGGGCTCTAACACTTTGAAGCAGTGCTAAGATGGAGCTAAGTGCTAAGTACACACATGTTATGGAGGCGCTCAAGAGCTTTGAAATCTACAAAGATGATTACACTGATTTTCATTTTCACTGTTTTCAAGATCAAACTATTACAAATCATATATTGCAGATATATTAATTATTTGGTTTTTTCCACTTTGTTTTTTTTTCTGCAACTGTTAAGAATCAGTGCATTAATTTTGAACATTTTTGGCCATTTATGCTCACCTAGATATGTATAATTCAATGCATAATTGCAATGCATCATCTTATCAGTAAAACATTGGTTCCCCCAAGAATTGAGTACAAGCATCCTCAACATTTTATTATTCTCAGAATTCTATTCAATAATATGTGAGTGGTACAATGTATCCAGTCTTCAGACACACTGCTCATTTTGATGCTAAGCAACTTATCTAGCTGGCAATCCTTCCCGTGTCAAAACAATGACAGAGGTAACATTACCTTTCTGCTAACAAACGCTGAGATTAATATTTAAATGTAACTGAATTGATTGTGAAATTATGCTCTAACTGAGCATTGTAGAATCTTCATTAATACAACATTCAAATGAAGTGGGTCATAATCACAGAACCTGAATGGATAGAACGGTCATTCCCATTCAAATCAATGTTCCAGGATGGTCGGAGCGGCGGACATTTTTATGTGTACCGCTGGGCTAGCTTCCGTATGAACCGACTTACGGCAAGTCGCTGAGGTGAGAGGTTTTGCAGCAAGGACCAAAGGACCTTCTCCATCACCTTGCTGCCATGGATATGCTAATGTTGACTAGAAGAGCTAGCGAGAGAAGTACAGTCTTTGATAATGCTACGTTAACCTTGTCGCTAACGTCAGCTTTCAGTTTTGACAGTTTGCTAAGCACTCATAGACATGCCCACATAGACATGCAAAGCCCGCCCGTATAGGACGCTGATTGGTCCGACCCGGAGTCAACCCAATAGATTGGAGCGTTCCCAGATGGATTTGTGAAACAAACATTTGTGAAACAAACCATCTGACAGAGCCAGGTTAAAGCACTCATGCAACAGACACATCTGCACAGTTCTCAAGCAAGTGTGACAGACTTTACGGCCTTAATGCCCAGACTTGCGTTGTCACCATAGAAACTAACCCTTACAATTCCATAATTGACATTTTATGCTGTACTAGCCAAATTACCATGGCAAACAGTGGAAGGGCCGTTCTATCCATTCAAGTTCTGTGGTCATAATTGCTAGAAAGGGTGATTCATTGAACCATAAAGATTTCAAATAAATAAATGAATGGCACTGGACAATTCCCCTTGTTTCTGTGGAGTTAATCAATCCTTCCTCAAATTCTGACAAGCATAGCATGTTGTTGAATGGTTTCCAAACCAGCAGGGGTGGAACCAAAATATCCTGCTCAAGAAGTACAATTATTGGTGTAAAAAGATAATTAAAATGTAGCTCAGTTAACATGTATTCATAGTCAAAGTTAAGTTACTTTAAAAAAAGCCATTGTTACATATGATCTTTACCATGCAATAAAAAAAAAAGACCAAACTAAAGTAAGGTGTGAATCAACACAATCGACCAGTCAAGCATTACATCATTTCTGCCCCAAACCCCCCCAACCCCCCCC
>OMLI01027508.1:10577-23526 GCA_900302605.1 Rondeletia loricata | reverse complement strand
CTACATAAGATTTGAAGTACTCAGGGTCCATGGCTTCTTTCTACCTGCAAGACAGAATGTGAGCAAATAGACAGATATTCATGCAGAAACATGAATAACATTAACCCACATGCAGGAGTAACAACACACACACACACAAACACACACACCTAACAGAATAACATCTTTCCAATCAACTAAGTGCAATATTGTTTCAAAAATGCCAATATTTCCTACCTGTGTCTGAATGCTGTGGCAGCTGTAGAAAGGTGAGGAGGTAGTGGAGTTTCTGACAACCTCTAATCAGCCTTGTATCAGTCCCGCCCGTACTATGCCACACCTGCTGCAGTACACCTACTAGACTGTCAATCAAACATCTGACCAATCAGTGCCCAGTATCTTCATTATCTTCAGTATCTGTCATTACCATTGGCTAGCAGGATTACTATGGCGACCCACTTGCACAATATCTGGCATTCCACGCAGAGGAGGAATCCAGACAGTCAGGTTTGGTTTACAGTTGACCCTTGCACTGAAATGACCATAAAATGTAACCTTTGTGGCTAATGGGGCCAAAAAACCAAAATAAATGTGGTCAATATCAGTGAGGAATTCATATTGTATTCATTTAGTAAAATATAAATTTCCTCAAAGTATGTATAGTATTGAAATTTTGAGATTAGAGTTCTGCGATCTTTAACTACATCAAGATGTCTGATTAGCAAACTCACCAAGCAACATGCCACTCAGCCCGGGGAGGAAGAGGGGTCAGGGGCGAGGGGCCAAACTTAGTTTCAGGGTAAAATCTTCGTAGTCTTCATGTATGTTCTGACTGTTTTGAAGAGTTTCGTCTTTTGGCTCTGAAACCTGGAAACTAAATTGTGTCAAGAGAGGGTGTAATCTGACAAAGGGGCTTTTCAGCACCCACATCTGTGAACGCCCGTGATAAGATCAGATGTCCATTCAGCAAGTCTTATCCAATATATCGAGTTCAAATTACAGCTCACATATTGTGGCACACTGGGAAAAATACAGTAACACGCCATTTGTTGACAAACCAATTTCTACCTGTGCATGACGAAACTTTTAAACAAACCTGCTGTGCACCTGCAGAGCACAGGGAAATATGAGAACTGTGTGGTTATTATAAACAAAATTGATCTATGGCAATACTCCAGGTTCATCATTCAACCGTAAAACACAAAGGATTCAGGATAAGTGTTATTTTGTCAACCAAGGAATTAAGTTACCAGCTATTCTCTAGAAAAGTATCATATTGTAAGAGCAGGCGTCGCTCGTTTCAAACATTGGATATCTCATTTTAAAATGAAAGTCTTGAATTACAAATATACCTTTATCGGTTGTTTTCCACTTTGCATATAGTATTCCCTCTCGTAACACCTGTCAGAGTAGCACTTGTAGCTTGTTTGATGCATCTCAGAAAGACACCATCTATAGAAATACAAAACAATTACCCTAATAGCTTGTTTAAATAGGCACTGGACTCACATGAATAGATGAATTAAAGTAAGAATGAAAGAAAGCATAAGTAAATAATCAAATACAAATAAATAGATAAACAAAATGGTCCTTTAGAGTAGTGTAAAAACTACAGAGACTAACATTGCCTCATTATACCTCAGACATAAATGTTTTAAAAAACTTTGAATCGTCTTTATCACCACCAAATTAAGAGCAGGGATGTGATCAGGACGGCACGAAAAATCAGGAAACAAGGGAGAAAAAAGGAAAACAGGAATCCTCATTATACGTCTCCAAATACCCTGAATTCCTGATAAATCATGGAAAATCAGGTTCCTGTGTGAGTGATTCCTTTGATGTGTTTTACATATAATGGAATAGTATTTATGGCAAAGTATTTTGTAATCATTTCATGGAATAGTTTCTTGTAATCTAACCACTTTATTATTTTTATATTTTTTATTCAATATTTTAAAACCACTCCCTTTTATATTACATTTCACATTATATTTTTCAGTATCAAATAATAATACATAGATGAAGCGAGTAACATACATTTTCATGTCACAATATGTTTGATATCTATGAAAATACCTCAAGAAATAGAAATTGCTTTAAAGATAATAACCTGACAGAAACGGCACACAGTGTAACAAACAATTAATTGCACTGTACAACGCAACGTGATATACTGCATACAAGAACTGCAACATTTCCCATCGAACAAAACATTTAGACATTCTCATGCACAAAATACATTTGCTGCACTCTACATTCCTTTGGCTTCATTCACCCACTGGTCCATCTTAAATATAATGGTAGCCACATAGTGTTCACGCTAGCAAAACAAGGTAGGTAATCCAGAGAAGCAGAGAAACCTCCAGTTGTTCCATTGTAAACAAAGTTCTACAGTCAGAGAATTTGCCTTAGCCTGGAATAAAACAAACAGGGAGAATCTATTTTGAATACCCAAATTGTTGACTAATGATGCATCCAGTGAAAGTCGAAAGTGCAAGACTTGGGATAAATCCTTGACTAACCGCCCCCTCAATCACTGGATACAAGTGCATGGCTCTGTATAGGTCAAATGGGTTGTACCAACTGGGCAAAGGAGGGGTAGAATGTCTGTAAACATCCAAAAGTACATCATCCAAAAGTATTGCAACGTTGATTTGTGCTTTCCATTCTCGTCAGAAGATCCCAGTCATTGCAGAGAGTCAAGGCACAGAGAGTTTACGGGGTCTCTGCTCGTCCTTGCATGTAGAAAATCATTATTTATCGTAAAGAAAGTAGAATAATTTCCTGATAGAGAGTCCAGTCTCACAAAACAGTCTGCTAAACTGTCTTGAAGATAATCCAAGTTTGGCAAAGAGGGATGCGTTTGCTTGGCGCTGTGGTGAAAATGTGTCGGGCCAGAATCACACGTCTGTGTTCTTAATCATGCAACGTCCATACTAGTTATGTGGATCCTGGAGTTCGGAAAAAAGGGCTTTTGGGTATTAAATTAAATGTCATTGTAAGGCAATGGCAGTAGAGGTTCCCGGAATATTAAGGGGATATTTGGGGATTGTTACGGGAAGATTGATGCACTGTTGAGGGAAAGTTGAGGGAAGGTTACAGCAGCTCTAGCTCCCACTGTTGGCTGGGCCTCTCCTCACTCTCTGGCATAATCACCACATGGTCCTTGTCATACATTTTGCCACCTGAAGACAAGGAACATTGCTTTAAAAGTTCATGTCATTGTGTTCATCTGGGAGAAACAAAAAATCTGTCTTTCTTGACACATTCATTGCAGAGCAAAGATAAACATCCTGAAAAAATATTTTAAGATTGCTAAAGAGAATCAGGAATTAAAGGAACACCAGTAAAAGTTAAATCAAAGGGCTATATGATGAGCAACAAGAAAGGGTTTTAACAGATTTAAGGCTATGAGGGCCCCGTTATCCAAACAGCACTCAACATGCCCATTTTCAAACATTAGTACCTTATCTTATCAAGGCTAAACAGTACTACCTGAAACAGTAGCTCAATACTTAATTTGATTGCTTAAGCTCTTACTTTGAAGAGGGAATGTAAACAACTAAAAGATTATTTCAAGCCTACAGATTTTTCCTTTAAAAAAAATCACATTTGGGAAATGCACGATCAATAAATGCATGTAGCAATCCTAAAAACTCGTACCTTTGACATCCAGGACCATGCCAGGGAACGTAAGGCTGACGATGGTGCCTCTCATCTGGGCTGCCCAGGTCTGGATGGGCTGGCGGGTCTCTGACCACAAAACCACCTTGGCTGCTGGCTCTATGTTGCCCATCACCTGGAGGCTCATGGTTGGGGATATCTACAGCAGAAACATTCATGATTACACCAGCTCAGTGATTGAGAAGGAAAAGATATGTGTGCAGGTGAATGAGATTTACATTTTTACTGGCTAGTGAATATATATATTTTTTTATTTCAATTAACTTTTAGCGAGCATGACTTATAAAATAAAATGTTGTTCAAGTTTTCATTTTCCGGATGCTACCAACATTATTTCCTGAATGCCGTGCGTACTGACTTTTTGATCATGCATTACCTTGTTCTTGATGAGTCCGTCCTGGTAGAACCAGATGTCACTCATGTCCTCTACCTGCGGCGTCACCACCACTCGTCCCGTCTTCAACTCCTCGGCGCCGCCCATGATGGACAGGAAGTGGCCTCGCTCTTTGTT
Organism: Rondeletia loricata; assembly: GCA_900302605.1. NCBI lineage: Eukaryota > Metazoa > Chordata > Actinopteri > Beryciformes > Rondeletiidae > Rondeletia > Rondeletia loricata. The sequence continues at coordinate 19,352 of OMLI01027508.1, read as the reverse complement.
CTTGATGCGTAAAAAACGTCGCTTCTGCAGGAGACAAAACGCCATACAGTATGTGAGCCCCCAAAAAAATATGGTGACGTGACTTTAAAATATGACAGCTTTACATTGTTTCCACTGTTTTAAATGAAGGATTTACACTTTGAAGGTTTTTTTAAATCCTTTTTTTTACTTGAATGATACTTACATGAAATGAATATCAGCCCTAAGTGACTAGGGAGAAATTACTCTTTGGCACTTCAACTAATGCGCTAATAATGATGAGTATTTTGCCATTACAATATTAAATGTGTGTGTAATGGATGTGCTGTTGAAAGGGGAGAGAAAGAGGACCGGTTCACATACCTGTCTGACTGGGTACATTGAGCCAATAGTCTGTAGTGAGCTGAACTTGGGCCAGTTGGTGATTTCGATGGGTTCCAATAGGAACTGGCGCCCCCTGTAGTTACTATGTTCACATATCACCCAACTGCAGAAGGGGGCAGAAGGACACATTTAGCAGGTGCTTTGGTGCTCGAGTATCACATAATACACACGGACACACACACCCATCCAAAATAAATAGTTGAGTGGATACGCCACGTTTATCCCCCTGCTGGCCCGGGATCGAATCCCGCCAGAGCTTTCCCACTGACTCAATAAATAATACAAAATAATAAATAAAAAAAAGGTGAGAGGACTGCCACTCTCATTTTAAAACCCCCAGAATAAAATCAGGTTATTACTCTCAGTCACTGTCAGTGCAAATACACAAACATGGCCAAACACACAGTCTCCTCAAGCACATTCAGACACACACACACACACACACACACACACACTTACCAGCCGCTGTTGACCCTGACAGAGAGGACATGATTGTTGAAGCCCTCTTCAACCATGCTGAGGACCTCCATATCTATGGTGATCTCTCTGCCCTCTAGACACTCCAGACCAAACAGAGAGATGGAGGGAATCGAGAACATCTGGACAGAGAGTCAGAGAAGGGGGCACGAGGTGAGAAAAGACACAGAAGGATCGGAGGACAGAGAGGGAGACAGATGGAGAGAGACAGAGAGAGAGAGAGAGAGAGAGAGAATACAGAGCATTTTCTAGAAGTGCTCTCTCACCATCGGCACAGCCTTGACAGAGCGGATGGTATAGTTGGGGGGGCAGCCCATGCTGGTAAAATTGGGGTAGTCTCCTTCTGATAAGACATACAGGTTCCCAGAGTACTGTTTACCCTCGTAGATCACCCAGCTGAAACACAGAGCAATGTATATATATTTCAAAATGTTTAAGTGGATAAAAAAGGTCATATTAGTGAAAACTTGAACCCTCCATATCTCAAAACTCCTCTGACCACGTCATCATTATGCACGTTTTGTTGTCACTCTAAACACTCTCAACTCACTACCTTGCGTTCACTCTTCCACATCACTCTCTCGCTCTCTATTCTGCAAACTTCCTCCCCTTATTCCTTCTCTCTTCTGCCCCTTGCAGGGTTGCGGTAAAGGCTCCTCACCTTCCCCCCACCACTCGGCAGGACTTGGCCAGGAATTTGTCGCACACCGCTTCCTGGTTCTGGTAGCAGACGTGACACTCCCCCTGGTAGTCTGGCTCCGAGTACAACATTATCTGACATGTAGAAATAGACAGAGGGAAATGAGAGGAAAGTGAGAGTATCCCTTGACAGATGTAGAAGTCCTAGATTTTTCTGCAAGCACTGCATGCAAAAGTTTCTTTTTTTTTTTATCACATTTTCTTCTGTCTTCAACAGTCGTAAGGTGAAAGTTATGGTCTGGCAACTTGTCGTTTGAGAGACAGGTTCTGTTTAACAATGCAGTATACCTGTTCAGTTCTTTGCAACATCTAAAGTCCCCATGAAATGGCATTTTGAGAGCATTTGACTTCCTTAATGTGATGTATTTCCTGTTGAAACAGGATATTGGGGCGGGGCATAACGTGGTGAGGGATCATTCAAAAGTGTTAGTGTCAGTTAGGGACAGAAAGGCAGTTTTATTGTTCACAAATCTGTGATGGTTTAATTGGTTGGAATTTTTATTTACGCCTACTGGTACGGCATGAGATCACCATTAAAAAGTAAAAGTTATGGTATTTTGATATAAAAATACAAGGGGCATTTATTGTTAAGTACAGTAGGTGTATATTATGACTTGGGAATTTAGCTAACAAGGTGAAAAAGTCATTTAATGGGGACTTTAATAACAGAATGGGGGTGTCTATGGCTAAAACTGTAGATAAGATACACTACTAAATGAAAAGCATAAGAAGTGTCATGATTGAGAGACAAAATACTCACCTCGTTCCCGGCCGTTGAGCTTTCACGTGGAGCCTAAAAACGAACACAGAACCATAATGTTAGAACAATAACACTCTGATCGAGTTCATATTTTGACGACACGCTCCTGTCCCGCTCTCCACAGCGGTCCTCACCAAGAGGATGGGCTGGATGGAGCAGATGCGGTTGTCTTCGGAGCCCCAGTCGGCACAGTTATTATAGAAACCTTTCTCTAGAACGTACTGGTCACCGGAGAAGTCCACATGGGAGTAGGCTATCCATCTGGAAGGAGAAGGAACAACGACCTTATCGTTACAGTATCTATTAACACTACGATTAGTGACGTAACAACAGTGGTAAATACAGTGTCTATCAACTTACGCTCCACTGACTACGTGGATGGAGCGGGTGGTGGTTTTGTACCCGAACAGCTCAACGTCAGGTATGGCCTCCGTCACCTCGAAGGTGTTCTCCTCCTGCATCTCCTCCTGCTCCTCCTCTAGCTGCTCATACATCACCAGCAACGGGTCTGTCAGATCCTACAGTGGAGCAGGGAGACAGGCCAGGGGTAGGAAGTAACCTCACCCAAATCACACCATGGATGAAGGATTTAAATACATTTGAATCATCGTTAACAACTAGGAGTCGCTGTAAAACCACTTACTGCTCGTATGACCCTGACAGAGCGTAGCTCGCCGTCGCAGCCTCCCCACACCCTCCAGTCATGGTACTCCCCCTCTTCCAGCAGGTACTGGTGGCCTCGGAAACCCTCCTTCTCATAGCCCACCCAGCTAAGGAAACAGAGAGACGGAAGGGTTTATAAAACAAACATATCCGTAGTTCCCCCAATTTCATACTTGGCAATTGCTTAGTATTGACTTACTGACATTATTCATGACTTGTAATCTATTTATGATGGGATTTATGAAACATTCCTTGTCACAGCATGTCATTTTATAATTAAGCTCATACAATGGTGATATCAGTTAAGCTGGCATCCCTGCTTTATGTATGAGGAAAATCATATTAAAAACCGTGTACACATAGAAGAATGGACAGTTACGCAATATAATTTTGCAGCAGTGTTTTCTTGGAGAGAGTATTGCCAGTGTTTGTAACCCTTGAACCTTGAAATGAGACACTCACACTCCTCCCAGTACTTTGAGGGAGCCGGCGCTGTACATAAAGGCTGTCTGCTGCCGGTCGGCTCTGGTCATGAAGTCCCTCATGTGAGTGCTTATGGTCCTCGACTTCCCAGTGAAGTACGGCTTGTCATAGATCACCATCTTGAAACACAGAGTGTAATTTACAATCAGTATGGCTTAGTAAGGCAGTAACATTTTTAGCTGATCACTAGACTCTTTTTAACTGTCATTCATAGCAATGATGTATTAGTGGTAGTAGTACTTCCTTACCTTTGGCTCATTTGGATTTTCCACTCTCGGTTCACCCTACAATGAAACAAACAAAATAACTGGAAACAACTCACTGGTTATACTTTCATACAGGATTCGTCTGACATCAGGAGAGGGGCTTGTTAATAGTTTGTTATAACAGCAAAGAAGAGGGACGCTTACTATTTTGAGCGGGTGCAGTGAGCCCACGTAGGGCTCTTCCACCCCCCAGGCGGTGGGGTTGGTGTACCCCCCCACCTCCAGGACACGTGGTACGCCCTGGAAGAAGGGCTGAGCGTACACGAGCCATCTGAGGAGTAGAGAGGACAACAAACACAATGAGACAAACGGATCCACCTGAAATCAGACATGATCAACAATCTGGTTCCAAAACAAGAACACAATAAAGGGTGTAGAACCAATAAAAACGGCTAATTTGACTAAAGAATAATTAAGTCTTAGCCCTATGATACTCTGTACTATTTGAATTTCTACCCTGCATTTTCTTAATAACTCACAGTCCAGCGTTAATGATGATGGAGTTGGCTTTGATAGGGAAGCCAAAGATCCTGGCGTCATCAGAGGTGTCTCTGAAGATGACCTTCTTCCCCTCAGCGTTCTCCTCTGGGAAAAGGCTGATGTCTGGGACGCTGTAGTCCTGGGAGAGGAGGGAGAACATCCATTAATGTCAAGCAAATGGATCAAATAACAGGTTGTAACACTGCAGTCCAGAGGGAGTTCAGAGAACACATCAAGTGGTAGTCTTTACCTTTCACAACACATGCAATCTTCCACAACACAGTGGGAGACTGACAATAAAGCTACAGTGGTGGCCATTGTAGAAGTCTCACCACATTGCATCTACCCTGCATTAGTACTGTACAATTCTGTATGAGAAATGTTGTAGTAGATAATTGGAGGGGAAAAACAGATTTGAGAGAGCCATTGAGGCAAAGAGCGACATAATGTAGTTAAGGATGGCAGGAATCAGGGCTGGGGAAAATTGATCAATAGTGCTTAAAATATATTTTGCACTCATCAAGTAGGTGTTCAGGCAACGCGTGTCTCCCTTCAGATCAACAGGTGTTCACTCTTGACACTAGATGGTGCTACACAGTAACAGATCAGAGACAGCATAGCCACAGAAAAGCTATATACTAAATTCTATATACTAAATTAGTGAGAATTTTGCAGCCTTTTTAATAACATCTGATAATGTTAAGGAGATAAAAACACTTACACCTACAGTAAGATGGCGTTCTGTTGTATTTTGACATCTGAACTGAGGGTGTGAAGGCAGACACTGTATGCTGATGCAATGCCTTTGGTAAGAAAATCGATTTACCTGCTGTTACCGTTATTACAGTGTATTCTCATGTCAGTTCAGCACCGTAGACTTAATTAGTACCTGCTACCAACACTGTTTCATTTTCAACAACACCACCACCAAGAGCAACAGTGCATGCTGACTGCGTGTCTTACCCTGACAGCTCTGCGAATAGATCCAATGATGAACCTCCTGGCTGGCTTGGTCTCCTCTGTTCGCCCAACACTGTTTTCTCCGTTCTGCTCACCGTTCTGCCCGGCATCCTCCTTCTGTGCACCATTCTCCAGCTGCTGCTCCTCCTCCTCTTCCGGAGGGTTGAAGGGGTAGGTGAGCTCTATGTCTCCCTCGTCCAGGGCGACCTTCTCCCCTCTGAAGTTGGGTTTCTCATACAGCACCCATCTGGTAAGGAGAAGAGGGCAATGACATGGCAAGGCAACCGTGCAGAAGTTAAAACCTCTGTATACGCATACATCTCTCAATTCTTCCGTGCATGTATTTGTCTCAAAACGTTTTCAGAAAATATATACAATGCACGCGGGCCAACCAGTTGGTGTAGAATGAACATGTACTGTTTCACAACTAGTGAAATAATGGAAACGTCGCTGGGTGATAGGGTGAGTCAGCATTTATGGTGAAAACCCTGTATCTCCAAAATGTTAACTTTTCAGGAAATAAAAAGAACTGCAATGTTTTCAGCTTGACCCCATGTATTTTAGAGTTTATCCAATGGTGTTTTGAAAGGATTTCATGAACCAAAGTGTCATAGGAGTTTTGAACCCATAGAGGAGCATGTAATCCTTCAGTTGGAGTTAAAACATGAAAATCAGAGACATACTGACAACTTTTAAATTGATAATTACCAAACACTAGGCCCAAATATATGGACTCATCTCCTACATGAGTGACAACTTCATGCTATTTTGAAATACTGTTTGAAGCAGTTTTGACAAGTAGCTTCTTGTAAACTGCACACAGTGTTCTCATGTACAGTATGTAGCATGCTTTAGCCAAGCACTACTATACAGCTGTTGTGCTGCATGGCTTAGATAATCTCTTAATAAATGAATCTAGATCTTTGTTTAAGTCAGAGGCTACTGGGATACAAATGCTACTTATTTAAAACTCTTTAGTTACGGCATTATCTGCAGTGTGGGTAGTGGCGCAGTATGTGTTGGGTGAGTTCACTGTGTAATTATTCTCATTATAAGAACATGAATCAGGGCTGGGTTCACCTTCTTATTCCACATTAGAGGGAGGTGTGTGTGTGTGTGTGTGTGTGTGTGTGTGTGTGTGTCCGTGTTTGCGCACGTGGATGTGTTAACTATTGAGAACATTTGCCCACTTTCACAGTACCTGAATAGCACTTTGTTTTGATACTGCAGAAGTAAAGAGATGCATCTGGAGAGAGGGGTTCATTTTCAGAAGCGAGTGTCTAATTACACGTCTCAGAGAACATAAGGTTGACATTTCAAGATAAACAAGGTGTGGAGGTGGTATCATACCTACTTCTGTAATTCTGAAGGACTCAAAAAGCCACCTGCCAAATATGTGGCGGTGACATGAGGCAGTGGCATGAGGAAAAGACAAACTGAATTTATGGTGTTTGTCTGCTGCTGGGAGCAATGAAAGACAAAGCGAGAATATGGAATATTCCAGAGAATGGTCTTCAAATTTGAACCTGGCTTTGTATTGGTGTGTGTGTGTGTGTGTGTGTGCATAGTTTAACCACTCACCCTCCCCTGACCACTCTGATGGAGATGGTCTCCTGCAGCTGCCAGGGCGTAGCATCGATGACATCACTGCGTACCTCGATCCTCTGGCCGCACATCCCCGTCCGGTCAAAGATGTACATCTAGACAAGAGGTGGACAGACGTGATAATAGATAATAACAGCGGGGACTCAGTGTCTTGCTCAAGGACACTTCAGTGGGGCGGATGCTTGAAGGGCGGTCTCCCTGCCACACCCGTAAGACATGGAAGTCACAGTGCAGAAAGTACAGCAAGTGCTAGAACCATGAAGTTGCATAATAGATGCATTTATAGCAAGTTCTTTGGGTGGAGCTGAAGAAAACTGAACTGAAACTCTGCAAGGGAGAGGAAGACGTCTGACTGATCAAGGTATCAATATGGAGATTACAGTCGACTCTCATATTAAAAGCCATTTGCTTGGACATGGCAGACAAGATAAGATTACATTAATGACAAAAAGGATTACTGGACGCGAGAATTGAACCTGAAGCATTTCATAATTGGCAAGAGGATTATATACATATTGAAGAGTGGAGCCGATATCATTCCAGTGACATTCTTTCTCTTTAGGAGGAAAACTTGTTTCATATCCAACCATAAGTCTCACATTTCATGCAAATCTCCCTGAGACATCTGATACATGAATTACACAAAGGACAACGTTACAGTATGTACAGCAGTAGGGTTACAACGTATGCTTAGTTCCTAAATATCATGGTACTCTGTCTGACCTAAATGTCAACTCAACCTCTAGGACAGTTCTTGTTGGGCATGTCTGAATCTGAGTACAGTGTCTTCTAAACAAAGCCAGTTTAGGTCTATAGCCATGTTAAAACAGTCAGTTCAGGTCTGAGGCCCTGAAGCGTGGAATAGTACTCAGAGAGAAGTTGAACCTAAATGTCAACTCCACCTCTAGGAGGCAGGAAGACTACAACAGAAGATTTCACGTCCCTTTGGTTGCATGCAGGAACAGGCCTGACATTTAAAGTTAATAACCTGGCCATCCTGACATAGGCAAATAAAACAGGTATGCAGTGTAACGGCGTCAAGCTGAAATTCCGAAGTAATCGCTTTTTATTATTTGGTAGAGAAAAGAAACAATGGTTTGGCAAGACATGACATGACAAAATTACTGCTTCGACTTGAAAACGGTTACAGAAATCAATGGACCCAGTGCCATTACAGAGATAAATATACGTAGGTAAAAACATCCAAGTTTGAAAAGCCTGCATTAAGCGCAGACTGTGACAGGGACGATTGTGTGAAAACCCCATTCATTTTCCCCATAGAGACATCGCTTTGGAACGTAAGTCCATATTTGGGCATGCTGACGTCATATATGAAGACTCTACTTATGAGGTCTATTCTCGAGCCTCTTTCTTGGATCACATGACTGACAGACCGTGCTCTGATAGGCCAGAAGTCGGTTCGATTGCATTCAGGCTCGATTGCCTATCCTGTCCTTGGTAGCCCAGATATTTGAAATTTTTAGACTCAAATTTTTTGATCTGAATTTGACCAATCGAATTTGTGCAACCTGAATATAGTTTTTTGAACATTGAACAAAAAAAAACTATTTCAAATTCAGCTTTTTAAAGGCCCTATATGTAAGTTTTTGGCCGAAATTAACATTCATTTTGCGTTTTTTATTGCCAATGAGTGAATTATCCGTAACTAATGACACCAGCCTTGTCTCTCTCTGTTCAGCCATTCTATCACTATATGAGCAAGAATGTGGAGGAGTCGGCAAATTTATCAGATGTGACGTTATGCGCGTTCACGAGCCTGCCTCTCACACACACACACACACACACACGGGGCACGCACGAGCCAGGAGCATGCGTAAGAGACTGACTGCAGTTCCCATAACGGCCACTGTCATACACTCTCAGGGGCGAATTCACAAAGGGATTGCGCTGCTTTTTCTGACGCTATGCCTGTGCAAATAACCCCAAAACAAACCTTGCTATTCACAAAGCACTCGCAAAGGGTGAAATGCCGTGCTAACTGCGTTGCCATCATCATTG
>OMLI01027508.1:0-10557 GCA_900302605.1 Rondeletia loricata | reverse complement strand
CGGTGTGATCGAGCGCACATTTGGCATCTTAAAAAGCCGGTTTAGATGCCTGATAGTAGTGGTGGGGCAATGCTATATAGTCCCCCCAATGTATGCCAGATCATTGTAGTGTGCTGCATCCTGCACAACATTGCCATGAGAGCCGGTCTGCCCATGGATGCCCATATCAGGAGCAAACTGCACTCCGCTGCTCCACCGTATGGGCGTGTTTGCACTAGTATATCATTTGCGCAATATCTTTAGTGAATAGGTCCTTAAGACAGAGCACATAGCGGGCGCAAATCACACGCAGTTAAAGGTGCTATTAGCGGCCGCAATCCATTCTTTGTGAATTCGCCCCTATGTAAGAGTACCAATTTACATATAGGGCCTTTAAATTGCAAATCAAGACATTTCATATTTGAATTTCAAACAGGTGAATTCAGAACCAATAATTTCAGATACATGGTTTTCAAAGTAAAATATTTCAATGCTATGAATTCAGTGGCTGTTAAAATTCTAGTTATTATGTCTCAAATTTGCTTCCACACTTATGCATCTAGCTATTGTTACAGCAAATTCCACAGTAATACAGCCTATTGCTGCGGTTTTACTTATTAGTTCCTCCTCGCCTGGTTGAACACTGGGGTCGCTCATATAACCATGGTTGAAGACCACTGTCCTAATGGATAGTGTGTTTTGGTTGCAGACTCACCTTTCCAGGTCGAGGGTTGAGTTTCCCATGTTCCTTCTCCTTAGTCAGCTATAGACAAAGAGAGGAAAATATATATATTTTAGCAAACTTAGCATGTGATATATATTTGACAGTGTATTTTCTTGTTCTTTGAAAAGCCAAGACACAAAGCAAAAAGTTGTATAGAAATTATTATTAGATGAAGGGATCATAACCAATTCCTCACCTTAACTGATTATCATGTAAGACCCCACACATTACATTTACTTTTGGTGAGCGCAGTTTACTTCTCAGTGAGGAAGGTGTGATCGCAGACAGTGGAGGATCACAGACCAAAGTGATTGTAAAACCGCCATAACGTGGACATGGAGCAAATGCCTCAACAGTGATTTACAGCACAACAGTGTTGCACCTCGTTTCCACCTGGTGAATTGACACATGCCAGACATTATATTCATGTCACTGTGCTCAACAGGTTCTGGGGAGGTGAGGAGAGACGGCTTCCATTCTGACAGAACAACCACCTCTCTGACAGGTAGGGAATTATTCTTCCCCTGCACTTGTTCAACCTGATGCACTTCAGTAACGTCCCAAACTTGCCTGATGAGAACACCGATACGAGCTCAACTGAAGACAACTGCAAAAATAAGTCTTTGTCTTTTTGGTGTTTCAGCATGATCACTTTTTTGTGGTCTTTGTTTGAAAATTGTCCAGTAAAACTAAGTAACTAATGAATGACATTCCTCTGCCTAACCCGTGTGTGTGTGTGTGTGTTTGTGCCAGTGTCCTAATCTGAGGGTCTGGTATGTTGTTGGAATTTTAGAATGTTTACCTGTGTGGAATGTGGAAGAAGACTAGCACCATGTGACCTGTGTACTGATTTACCTGAGAGACTGGTGTGTGTGTGTCTGTGTGTGTGTGTGTCACTTTTGTCTCAGGTGTCAGTTGGCCTCTACTCTCTGGGAGCTTACTAGGAAACAGGCTATCTTCTGGATCACATTACGTTACAAACCAAAAAGGGCCAGCCACAGAATCTATTATTTCAAAAGTCCTCATCAGTATCTGTTCCTTCCCCGTTTTAATTTGTAAAAGTGTTTTCTAAATTAGCTAATTGTGACTTACTGCGCTGACAAGAATAATGTGCCTTGCCATTACAATCCAACATTAAATGACAATACTATTTTTGAGAGACAATAACCAATTACCCATCTTAGAGAACATGATATAGCATCGTGACCTTTCTAAATTGCAAAAGAACACCTTTTCACATGTTCGGTGAAAGCGAGCTGAGGGGTTGAATGGCCCTCCGGTGCCTTTTAGCCATTGACCTAGTAAATATAAAAGAGTCCCTCATCTTTGCCTCACAGCTTTACCCACACCACATAACCGGCCAGAACCAATATGCCTGTAAATGGTCGCTGTATAGCAAAAGCCAATGTACTATGTAAATTATGATTAGTAAGTATTGTTTTGATCTTGCGCCTTCTCATTTTTATTTGGCTTGTCTTCACCTCCTTATGCAGCCATGGGTGATACTGTTTCTACTAAACAATGATCTTATAGGACATAATACTACATTGCATAATCAACGAAGGCCCAAAGTCAGCATTCATATGCCTTCAACATTCCTTTAGCATAGCAAAGTCGCATGTATATGTGGTTTCTTTTTGGTTGAAAAACCTGATTCAAACCAGTGAGAGACAAACATTGTAACAATAGGAGTCTTGTATCATAACCTGTTTGATTGCCTGGCTCGTTTGTTCTCCTCAAAGGTAATTGAGGTGCTGGCTCTCTGATAAGAAGGTCTGAGTGTTAGGTGGATTAGGATTTGGCTGCGATTGGCATGATTCATACTGTAAGCATTCTGGTAAAACACTGACTGCTGAAATTACATGCAAACACAAATATTAGGGGATAGATCTAATTAATGAACACCACAAGTGAAGTTGAAGAACTGAACGAAAGAAAATTAAAACAAGACCGTGTGCAAAGCCACGGAACAGCCGGGCACCTATGTAGCTTGGAGGGGAATGCGCATACCGCCACCCACTGGATCACTGATGAACGACATGTCAGAACTGTATCACGTGATTTGCAACAATGACTCGACGGACGGACAGACGGACAGACGGACAGACTCGAGCAAATCATCAGTATAGAGCCGCGCATCTCGTGATGCCCGGCTAAAAAATAAATATACATTTTTAAACAGAGCAACAGGGTGCAAATACAGTTGGTACACTAACCTTTAAGTCTGAGATTATGAGGTGTAAATATTATAACCGAGTAGCAAGACATTCGCAAATGACTGCACAGTTGCCGGTTGTGATGTTAATGTTTTCCCCAAAGCACAAGGACAAATACTTCAAGTGCTCCAGGTTAACAATTTAATATCGAGCTAATTATTAAGCAAGTCAAACGCTGATTTAATCAGTGTAATCACGCTCAATGCTGTGAATTCATAACAATAACGTATCAAAGATTGCAGGGATGCCTCTTCGAAACAGACAGAGGCTTTTCAGGTGAGTTCAGCACCTGTGGAGGAGGCTGAATTGTTTACATTTCCCTCTTGCAATCCATTCACTTTGTCTCTCTCGTTTCTCATGCTCTGTATTGTCTCTTCAATCATATGCTGTACCTCCTGCGTATTAGTAGTAGTAGTAGTAGTAGTAGTAGTGAGCCTCATCGCTGTTGGTACAAATGATCGAACCTGTTACTGAAGCTGCTCCTGCACTGCATAAAAGAGTTGTGAAGAGGATATGAGGTATGAATCGGTCTCTGTCCTTTTGTTCGTCCGTCCATCACAAACAATATCTCAGGCATCACTGATCAGATTTTGACAAAAATGGGGGAAATGATGCATCTCACCACTACATTGTTATTTTCAAATGTACACTGATTGGAGCCAAGGGGGGTGCGCTACAATTACAGGTCAAAGGTGACATATTTGTTGATGATTGGCCCAGAGAGAAGCTGCATCATTCGTGGGGGACGACATGTTTACTGTTGCCTTGTTTCCCAATGAAAACATCACACAAACACACACACACACAGACACTTTTCCCTTCTGCTCCCTTCCCTCCCAGTCATATGCGAGATGAACAGAGCAAATCAAAAAGTCAGAGAAGAAGGGAGGAGCCGATCCCTTTCTCATCTCCTCTTTACCCTACCACCTCTGCACTTCTCCTTGTCGACTCCTTTTCATCAAAATATCAAGCAAAACAAGCGGAGAAACGCCAGGATGAACACAAAAGACAAGGTGTGGCTCTGTCGCTGCAGGACTAGACAGATAGCTGGGATGGGTGGGGAGACCAACGGAGACTTATAAAATAACAGAGCAGAGAGAAGGAGAAAGTGTTCTGCCAGGATTAATAGATTGTATGTGAATGCGTGTGTGTGTGTGTGTGTGTGTATGTGTGTGTGCGTGCGTGCGTGTGCTGTCTTGTCCATTTCTCTCTTTTTCACTTCCTTTTCCCTCTCAGTTGACAGAAGCAAAGCAGGATGAAGCTGTAAAATACATCCCTGGTGATGATAATGGGCCAATTCACTGTCTGGACTACAGTTTATAGAGCTACAGTGTAAAGCCATTCGATTGATAGCGTGGTTTACAACGCCTTCGCACATACTGTTTTATTTGATAATAGGCCTCTTCACTGTTCTGATACTGAAGCATTAGCATATAGGTCAGTAAGCTAAGAGTATAAAGGTCTTCTATACAACGTACAATTCTATTACACAAATTAGTCTACTGTCAACACTACTGTTATGGCTATTAGTACGAATATGACACTTTTCACTTCATCTTCCAGGGGACTTGACATCCAGGTCAAAGGGGCTAGTGTTTCTATGACTACCTGTGATCAGAGTTAAAGTAGCAGTTTCTGTAGAACACCAGCAGGTTGGTAGCTGAAATAAATGATCACAGTCACATTCTAGACAGACAGGATGGTTTTAAACTACCCCAGTCTGAAAAATAAGAGCTTGGGCTACTCTAGTAATATTTCCATCCCTGACCATGGATCTCCAGAGGGCCAAACCCACCAGTAACAGTCTCAGTGGCAGAGTCAGTAATATGAGCCCTGGTCACGCTGTGTGCTGTGGCCTGAAAGGAGGAGCTGTCGGAGCCACTGGATATCTATCAGACTACCACACTACCAAAGGGAAACAGGAGGAGATTGTCGAGACTTGAACAAACAGCCTGTGTACAAATTTGTACCAAAACTACACACAACAGCAGTAGACTAATAACTATACACTGCCGGAATCCAGCTGACACTCCTTTTTCTATTTGCATGGTCATAAATAACACCATCTGCTATGGTACGCTATGCAAACCCTCCAAAAAAACCAAAAACCCTCTTATTAGCAGATGATATATAGCTGAGGACAGTGTCATTGCAAGCAGAATGTAGAGATCTGACTTTGCTGCATGTCATAGCTTCTGCACCCATCTCCCCTCAGGGATGGCTCCTGGGGTCGCTGTGTCTCTAAATGACTGTTGGCAGAACTGCACTGACAAACTATAATGGTCGAGTGTGAAATCATTAAAAGAAATTCATCATGGTGTTGTTGGGGCGTGAAAAAGCAAGAGCCACGGGAGTTTTGTTGTAAAGTGACAATGTGATCCAGACCCTGCAGGTACATATATATGTGTGTGTGTGTGTGTGTGTGTGTGTGTGTTTGACAGAGAGAGAGAGAGAGAGAGAGAGAGAGAGAGAGAGAGAGAGAGAGAGAGAGAGAGAGAGAGAGAGAGAGAGAGAGAGAGAGAGAGAGAGAGAGAGAGGGTGCGCGACAGAGAGAGAGACAGAGAGAGAGAGAAAGAGAGAGAGAGCGAGAGAGAGAGAGAGAGAGAGAGAGAGGGTGTGAGCCCCATGTGTGAGTAGATGTTCTGCTGCTTGCCAATGAAAATCATTTTGAGGCATGTCTTAATCAGTCAGGCCCTTCACATACACACATGAACGCGTTCATGTAAAAACAAGTACATACGTGCCTGAACAAAACACCTTTTGCCATGTGATTCTGTGTTGCTCAGTGGGTAGAGCATGGACCTAACACTGCCAGGGTTAGGGGTTTGAATCCCACTGGGGCCACCTATGCCAAGTGCTGAGTACAAAGGGCCGTTTTCAAAGAGGGTCTTTTTCTGTGTCTAAAGCGAAGCAAATATGAAATAATCTTTCTCTACTGTAAGCTGAGCTGTTAATTGTCTTGTTTACGAGAGCTAGGGGTAAGAGCTGCCAACACAATAAGGAAACATGGACATTGTATACAGGCTGATGTAAAACATATGTCAAGGAATCTATTGTACGTTACCATTTCAAGCCTCACACACCCTCCCACTGAATGCAAACTTTTGTGGATCTTGTACAGAAACACCTGGAAAATCCACAAACTCACCTTTTTTCATGTTGGATCAATCTGTTATCTCTTGCTAAACAAACGGTTGTTTGATGGCTCTCAAGCATCCAGTGCAAAGAATACTGCTACTTTATTTGATCTGAGGCCTGTTCCTACATAAGTTACTTCACAAAAAAGGTGGAACCTTAAAGCTTCATGTATAAATCAGTAAATCCACTGATTTTCAAATCAAGCCCTATTATCATGCAACTTAATCTGATGAGGTCATTTATTGTGTTATATTTTTAAACTTTTAGACTTTTAAACTAACTTGTGAAGGAATGGAATGTTATTTTTGTGCTTACCTTGAAATAACAATGAAATACTGTAATACTTACGTAAGCATCAGGGAAGGCTCTGTATTTGGGTGGTAAAGCCTTCTCAGGCTCAGGTTCTGGGCTCTGGAAGTGTGACCCTCCATGGAGCGCCAGGCTGCCCTCGCTACTGAAGCTCCTCTGCAGAACCTGAGTGCCCAGTGCCCCGATGCCGCTGCCCTCGCTACTGAAGCTCCTCTGCAGAACCTGAGTGCCCAGTGCCCCGATGCCTGCACCCATCCCCAACCCCTGTGTCTGGCCAAACATAGACATGGGGGAGTCTGGAGTGGCGAAGGCCCTGTGGAGGTCTATGGAGCCGGTGGGGCTGAGGAGGTGGGTGGGACTGTTGCTGGAGGGGGGCGAGTTGATGCTTAGGTGTACAGACCTACTCATACGAGCATTAGGATCTTCAGTCCCAGTCAAGGAGCCTGAAGTGGAGGATGAGGAGTTCAATAGGAAGGAGAAGCGCTCGTAGCGGGACGCCGTCGGGGGGTCTGTTCCGGTGCCGAATCCACCAAACTCCCTTGGTGCCATGCTCATGCGGTCGTGTGAAGGCCCCAACTCTGGAAGCGAGCCAGTGTGGAAGAGCGAGCGATGGGCCGGGGGGTTTGCCTTGCCATTTTCCAGGGTCTGATCTATGGATGCTGGCCTGTAGCTGGAAAAGAGGACACTGTTGTCCAGGCGAGAGCCAGTACTGGAAGACTGAAGTAATCCGTTTCCATTAGACAATGGGGATGGTGAGTCTTCAGGAGAAGAGTCAAAGGATTTTCTTATTACGATACTACTGGAAGCAGTCGCTCTGAAAGGCATGTTCATGCCCCGGTCCCCAGGCTGCTGTTGCTCCTGCAGGTGATAGGAAACATGCAGTAAGTATAGCCATACTTAAAATAACAATGAAACTTACACAGTAATACTTTCTTTGTTTTTTATGTCCTGAGCCTTTGTAGAACAGTTTTCTGTTCCATGCATTGGGTTAGATAAAAACATGTCGCTGTTGTCTTGTGAAAACCTTGTAACTCCAATTTTGGTGATATTCATGTTTTCACTTACATGGTCCTCTATGGGTTGAGAACATTCTCAGACCTCTTGTGCATATGAAACCCTTTCAAAACCCATTGGATAAGCTCAAAACAAGGCTGCTTTTCTTAGTTCCTGAAAAGTTGACATTTTGGAGATATTTCACCCAACAAGGAAGACTTATTGAATCTGAGTCTGAATGTGCTGTACCTGCAGGCTCTGCTTCATCATATCCATCGGTGAACGCTTGTCCTTGGGGGAACCCCACTTGAGCCCCAGGTCAGCAGGCAGAGTGTAGAGTCCGTTGGGAGCCTCAGCCGGGGCCCCTGGCGCTGGCGGGGACTTTGTCGGACTGGCGAGGGAGGTGGGGCTGGGGGCATCCTCAACAATTGGCGGCAGGGCAGAGATAAGGCCTTGGGGAGCCCCACGCATGCTCCTCACTCTCTGGGGAGGTCCCATGCTCTTCAGGGTATCCACCAGGCTCTCCATGTCACATTGGTAGGGGGAGCCTGTGTCAGGGGAGACGGGGGAGAAGGAGGTGGTTGTGGGGTCGGCGACCAGCTCCACACGTGTGGCCTTGAATACTCCAGAAAAAGAGGAAGAGGAGGAATCGTCTCCTTTGCAGCTGTCGTTGTCGTCGTGGCTGGTCCGATGTGCCGAGGAGAAGCCAGACACTGGGAGCTGTTGTGAGTCCGAGCCTAACTTTATCTTCTCTGGCTCTGCCTCTCTCTCCCTCTGTCCCTCTCTTTCACCTGCAGGTGCAGCAAGCTCCTCCCACTCCCTGACGCTCCTCCTCTCATCTTCTCTTCTCGCCGGCTCGCTCTCACGGCTCAGATACACTCCGGTCCTGTCACTTAGCCTGTTACCAAGGGAACTATGTGTCTCTAGGGAGGGGGAGGGGGAGGAGGAAGGGGAGGTGGTGAGGTATCGTGTGTACACTGTAGCCTCGGGGAGGGCAGAGGAGGACAAGGGGGAGGTGTTAAACACTTTGGAATTCAGAGAGTCAGAAAGAGAGGACTCCTCTGTTAGGTCAGGGTTATACTGAGAAACCGCCTCAAATCGGTTTCCCCATGTATACTCCGGTGTGACAGAGCCTAGATCTGTTCCATTTGACTCGGTTGCAGTAGTGCTTGGTCTTCTGAAGTCCACTGTATCTTGACTGAGATCAGTGGCATCGGTCTCAGTGACCAGAGATACTTTACGGAAACGTTGTTTGGATTCATCTTTGTCATCGTGAGAGGGAGTGGAGGGTTTTATGGAGAGGGTGGTGCTCAGGGTGCTGTAGCTTGAATTCATCTTGTCAACTGATTCCAGGTCAGCTTTAGTCTGCTGAATCTCTGAAGCAAAGACTTCTAGAGCTGGTCTGGGGATACCTGAAGCATTCAGGGACCTTGAGAGATATAGAGAAAAATGGGGACACATAAAGATGACAAAAACATGAAAGACAGAATGAGTGACACATACAATTTAATGATTGTAATTGACCCACAGAGGGCAGGAAAGCAGTAAAGCAGTTCTGCTAGGGTGTGATGATCATGTCAAGCTAACAATGCAAATTATACAGGGGAACTTTGAGTATCTTGCCTTGTGTGCAATGTCAAAGAATGTTTACAGAGGCATCATGGGTAAAACAGCTGTTGGACTAATTCACTGGCTGTGTTTCTGATGATTTGGTGACAATGTTTAAAAAACGTTTGACTAAAAAATATGACAATATGGTGATGATGGTTAGGAAAGTTTTACTGGATAAGAATTATAAACTTCTTGTGGAAAGTGGATAGAGTGAGAATAATACATCAGATAATTCAACATAAATAGAATGTCATTTTAAATCGATTCTCCATCCGTGAGTCAATCTTTGGGATCGTGCGTTGTGCACAGGAGGAAAGGTTTGAGGTAGGGGTCAAATGAAGAGCTCCATCTACCAAGCTGGCAAAGTGCCCTGCCTTGTTCTCATCAAATGTGAGGGTGACTGCCAGTAATGAAATGGTAGATGACTTGTTCTTCTCGCACTGCACTGACAATTCTGAATCTGTGTTGAGAAGAGCTTTGGGATAATTCAGTGAGATTGAATTTAAAGTAACCCTATTTTGTTTTGACCAAACCAAACCCTGTTACAACAATATAACACTGTAGCTTTCTGAGAACTTTCAAGACCTACAGAGATGAAGAAATTAACACAAATATATTTTTATTTTAACCTGGTTTAATTGAGATTCTGATTCCCTTGTTATTCAGAGATACTGACTGTCTTGTACAGTAAATGTAGCCATGCTGTCATGCTGAGAGCTTCCTTACAAAATGTCCAATTACTAGGTGAAATTTCCCTACTGACTTGTGTATTTGCACCCCACAGTATATACTGTATGTTTGCATTGACTGTAGTGATGGGTGATGGGTTGATTGTCATCCATAAGTGATCCCCATATTCCATACTGTGCTTGAATATTCTGAAGGAGCGTTCACTCTGCAACCTAAAATCCCTCTGAGATGTATTGAAGGGTCTACGCTTTGTTAACAAGAAAGACAGCATTTAGAAATGTCTTAAAGGAAGCTACTGTTCAAAGACATTACATACAATCTTAACATGATGTCTGAGTAACATACAAGTAACATCATGTTCAACAATGTTCAGTAATGTGAAATTAAGCCCAAGTGAAGAAATTAAGCCCAAATGAAATGAGAATACTTTTACAGTTTGAATTTTACACTTTCACATTTCTTCAATCTTCTTTTCACTTTGCAAAGAGCAACAGAAAAGTAGACAAACATCATCAAAATGCATTCTGAAATAAAATATTTTGACATAAGTTTGTAACACAACAAACTTTATCAGTGGCCCTGAACACGCTCATTGGTATCCATGCCATCCTCCACACACTGACCACACAGATCATGAACTCTGGGATCATGCCTTTTGTTCTGTAGATCCAGCCAAATGGTAATTAACTGAAACATTGTTTACGGTAAGATTAACATGGTGGGTAATTTCCCCTTGCATTTCAGAAACATAAGACTGGATCTACACATAAGCTCATCTGAACCACAAACCACTTCTGAGTTGTTACTCTAATTCTGAGGTGAACTGTCGCTTTAAATAGCATTCCTTTCACACAAAAACCAAAGTTTATCTAGCCAAAACACTGCCACGCCTCTCAG
>OMLI01027498.1:2791-23578 GCA_900302605.1 Rondeletia loricata | reverse complement strand
TTGTTAGAGGTGCTACGAAGTCGAGAATGAGGTAAATTTGCCCTACCGCTGAAATATTCCTTTAAGTAGAAATAAAAGTACTGGTGTAAAAATCTACTTAAGTAAAAGTAAAAAGTTGCTCATTTAAAATGTAGTCAAAGTAAAAGTTACTGAGGTACTTTTTAGAAAACATAACGTGATCTTTCCCATGCAATTCTAAAAGGATGAGAGGACAGAGTTCAAACTCGATTATTTTACTTGGAAATTACAAAATAAAGTGCAGAAACAAAGTAAAGCCAGATTGCTCTTCTCTTCTCTGCTGACTAACTGTTCACTGTGAATGGCTCCACAATTGGCCAATTGGTCTAGTTGGTCTAGTTTCTGATGGTTATGGAGAGCCATAAAATCTGTACTCTGTAAAGGATGTGATTTAAAATGTAGCTAAGTACAATACTTCAGTGAAAATGTACTTCAGTAAAATTACTGACTTTAAAAAATACTCAAAAAAGCTACTCAATTACAGTAACATGAGTAAATGCAATTAGTTACTTCCACCCTTGTGTGTGTGTGTGTGTGTGTGTGTGTGTGTGTGTGTGTGTGTGTGTGTGTGTGTGAGAGAGAGAGAGAGAGAGAGAGGAGTTGTTTGAGTTGGATCTGTGAACAGCGTCTCTCTGTCTCTCGCAGGTAGAGCTGGAATGCAGGAAACAGGCGGCTGGCAGACGATCGCACCACTTTCAGGAGGGGTATGAAACGAAGGAGGGGGCGGTGAGAGACAGAGCGAGAGAGAGAAAGAAAAAGACAGAGGAAAGGGATAGAAGGTAGAGGACATACAGTTTACAAAAGGCAGAGTGAGGATGAATGCCTCCTTTCCTAATTATGTCACTCAGAGCCAGCCAAGAGTGACTAAATCGTCTTCATGAAGTCTGTATTGCCCCAACTGTGTGCCCACTCGCACACAAACAGCAATTAGCCCCCCCCACACACACACATACACACACACACACACACACACACACACAGAGGGCATACCATACTACAGGTAAGTGAGATGAATAGGTCTGCTCACACTGAAGTGAATCAAACTGAACAGTCCCGCATGGCTGGCATCACTTGGGCACAAGTCACTGCACACGACGCAGGCATGCCTACAGATATGCTTTCCCCTGCCTTTGTTATTATTATTCACCAAAAGCATCAGGTATTCTCTGAGGGGGGTCGCACTGAATCCTTACAGCTCTATCAGAGGCTCACTGTCTTTAAGCACATATTTCCATTGCAGATGGAACAAATCCACTAGAGGGAAAACAGATGTTAACAGATGAAAACAGATTATGTTTTTTCTTCTTCTTTTTAACAACATTTAGATTGAATTTGAGCTTTGAATACTTTAGTTTGAAAGTTTAGAAACATATTCTGAAAACAGACACTCACAATGATCAGTCACGCTCGCCATATGTTCGCTGATGGGAGCAAGAGGAACAGAAATGAGAGCTGGGGATGAAAGACGTGAATGGCAACGAGAATATACGGCGTGAAGAATTTCATAACCACTGCTTTCTTCATTTGAATACATTTGTCTGACATCGGGTATGACCCTGCACATCCAAATGCGCCACATTCCGCTAGAAAGAACAGCAAAGCTTTGGGATTTCTGGACACTGTGACTCAGATTCAGATCAAATCATTTTCCATTTGCAGTAACGGAACCGTGAAATGAGGTTCTCCCTGGCAGCAGGGTCTTTTCTCTGTATTCTTGGTAAAAGTAGATTAACTCTCATGTGTCAATATGTTTTGGCATACTTTTAGCAGGGTTTGGGGCTATTAGATCACTAGGAAATTCAGAAGGTCAGTTGGACCATGCTCCATACTCTATACTATACGCCATTTCCTCCAATCCTTCTTTCATTCCTGTCCAACTCATGTCTCTGCCTCCATCTTCCCTTCCCTCCTGATTTATTTTGGTGTCTGACACCCAGATGTCCCTCAGAGCTCACACAAACACCATGATTGTTCTCCATCCAACTACGAAACTAGACTCCATCAAAGAGAGGGTGAGATCATAGGGTGACGACAAACTGGAAGACATGAAAATCAAGTTCAAAGAGTACAACTGTACGAACTCGGATTGCACTGCCAGATTACAAAAAATAGTACAATTAAACCATCAATTATTTTCATATTTAAAGGATTTATTGCCTATTATTTACCTATAAGTTGTGTAGGTTTGTATATTTGAACATAACCCTGCACAATATTACAGTTACAAATATGTAAGTAATCAATCGCCGCTGTTGATAGTGTGAACTTTGAACATCAATCTGAATACAAAATACATGTTATATGCATGTTAAAGGTACAGATATGGAGTGAGTCAGACCCTCAGCCCTCCCACATGCTCTTGACTCTCTTATCCCCTCTGCCTCACTCCTCGGGTTGAGGATCAGAGTCAGGACTATCGTAGCCCAGCTCATTGGCGATGGGGAAGTGGGCCCAGAAGGTTCTAGCCAGGTCCTGGATCCGGTCATAACCGGCCTGGGCTCGTAGCTCCTCTACCCATCCGAAGAAGTCTGACGACCACAGGTTCCAGTAGGGTAGGCTGCGCTTCTCTCTCTCCTCGCCCCTGCCGTCACTCTCTATGGCCGCATCAGTCCTTTCTGCTCCTGTGAGAGAGAGAGGAGGGGAGATGATAAGGATTATTTCACACCTTCGTTGACCTCAAATGATTCAATACAACCCTGATAATAGCTGAAATATTTAAAAATGGGGTTTTTTTTCTGGTCCTGTGCGTAGTGCCTGGGTCTGTCCAGTGTGTTGTGAGTATTAAAGTAGTAAAGTGCCATCTATAAGCTGTTTACTGACCTGTATGACACCGGCAACCAAGCAGAAGGGAATAGACCAGTACAGATAGATACAGACCACACATGCTTTCAGGAAATGAACACTGAAAGAAAGAACACAAAACGTCAGATATGGACTGATGATGTTTGAAAAGGGTCCTATTGTTGTACCATGGACTGATCACAGCAAGATAAATGTGGCATACAGATGAACGTGCATTCAGGGCTCCTTAGATAACACCAACTTAGTGCAGCATGTCAAGAATAAAATATAGTGCAGTTTGGCTTCAACCACTGAAATGTAATCCGTCTTACATATTTGACATGAAAGAGACTTTTTTGTTGTTGTGAGAACAGCGTATTTCTTTAACAGTCATGCAGGCCTCAACATAACTCTTATGCATTGATAAAGAAAAGCATCTATGTGACAATATAATCTTTGCTTCATTGAAAACCAGTTGACTAGGATCACGTTCTGTGTCCAGATAGCCTTGTCTTACCTGATTGGGATTCAGCAGGAGTTTCTGCTTGTGGTCGTGTCCCCGGTCCTTCTCTCTCAGACTTCAGACTGGTCTCAGGATGGTGGCTGCCTCCAGATGAGAAGGAGAGAGGAAGGTAGACATGTTTGTTTTTCACAGTTTTCCTCTATATACCTGGCTCCCTCTCCAAAGCACGTCAGAGAGCCTCTCTCACACCTCTCACGCCTGTCTATTTTAGTTGAGGATCCCCTTTGTATGGATGAATATATCCATGCTCTCATAAACATCAAATGTTGTATCCATGATATATGGAACTTTTAAAAATGTATCTTTAAAATGTAGTGTTCTTTCTTTGAATTACAGATGATAGAAGCACAGGAGATAAAGTGAAAGAGCCAGACATAGTGTGACTCTGGGATAACAGTAGGATCCAGCTGCTGATCTTCCCTCTCATATTAACAGTCAAAATCAAATTACTAATAATGATGTATTAGAGCACAGAACAGTTTGGATTTGTACACAAACTGTGGGCTGTGAAACTTTTCAATCGTCTGTCACTAGATATCTATTAATATATTTTCACTACATTTTTGTCCCAACCATCAGGAGCTCAATGGGGCGCTTGGACCTCTGAGATGCCTACTTGGCTTAATAAGGAATTAATTTGTACCAAGGGAAGAAAGGAAGAGGAAAAGGAGAGAGACAAGGAGAGAAAAGATAGAGAACTGGGACAAACAGGATGGGCAGAGACATGTACCAGACAGTTTTCACACTTGGTATCCAGACAGACTGTGCCAGCATTCAGCCACAGGCTGTGAAGTTAGTTCAGACTCAGACAGATTTGTCCATCTAGACAGATAGATACTTTATTTGTCCCCGTGGGGAAATTGGTTTGCAGCATAATCACAAGGCATTTCATCATAACATCACAAAAAGCATTAATAGACATACTCATACACATACTTCGCACCTTGCAATAAATTAGGTGTAAAAAAAGAAAAGAAAGAACAATAGTTAGGACGGGGGCAACTCCTGCCCAGACCAGCTGGACATGCTTTGTGACCAGGAAGGAGTGGTCACTGTGCATGGGGATAAGGTGCTAGTGCATTACCTGTTTAAAAACGTAATGGCTTGTGGAACAAATTAAAAACTTGGATCTATTCTTTGTAAATAGAGGGGGGCGATATCGTCGCCCAGATGGCAACAATTCAAATGAGGAGGCAAGGGGCCTCTGGTCACCCACAATATTGTTTGCCTTATTCACCGTTCTGTCTCTGTAGATGCCTTCCATACTTGGTAATGTAATCCCTAACAGTTTCCTGGCCGTTGTTACAGTTTTTCTGACAGTCTTTTTCTGTGCCTCAGTAGCATTGCCAAACCAGCAGATGATGCAGAAGGTTAAAACACTTTCAATAAAAGCACAGTAAAACATTTGGAGCATTTAGTTGTGGACATTAAAATATAGCAAAAAAGTACATTCTTTGTTGTGTCTTAGTGCTCATGAGGTCAGTCCACAGGTCCCATTTAAGCTTATGGTCGAGCACAATGCCAAGGTACTTGTAATCTGTAACAGATTGTATTGGCTCCCCATTGATAAAAGTAGGGTGAGAGGATTGCAGCTAAGCATCTATCTACTCTGTGGAGGTGGGATGCCCTTCACCTCTGAGTGAGGCTAAGGACACAGGCACAGAGTGGAAGAGGGTACTGGGGAGGAGGGGGAACTGCACACCATGCTGTGTCTCTTCTGCTGGCCAGAGGAAATATTCACAGTACTTTGACAGGGGCTGGCAACAGGAAAAAGCTCAGACAGAGACCTGGCTACTGTCAGCTAATACTCAAATGGTCTGTTCCATAAAGGAAAGGCTCAAGAATGTCTTGGTAATACAAGCCAACAAAAAAAGATACAAGCTGTACAGTGAATGGCTAAAAGCCTTTCCATCAGTATAAAGTGTGAACCAGAACACATCCATCTGTATGTGTGATGCTGCTGAGCTCGTCGCCACGGTAACTCTCACTGTGATGAGATGGAATAAGGGACCAAATAAAGCAGATGGGGACCTGAGGAGAAGAGATGTACAGAGCACCTCAGATTATCTTGTCAATACATCACGTCTTGTTAACAACATATACGGGTTGCAGTCGGTCTGTATATCTGGCCTTATTTGTTCCACCGTCACAATCTGCCTCATCCACTTAGTTCAATATGTCAGTTATTTGTATTTCTGTTCCTCTGCTCAGTGGAAAGACACTCTCTGTTGTTATAGCTTTCTTGTGATTTTGTTCTTAATCAATTTCCCCACAGCCAAAGACAATTTCCACATTGATGTTATTGTCACTCGTGGTTTTGTACAGAGGTAAATTCAATAATGGGAAAGGGGAAGCATAGATTTCCTTCCATAAGAAAAGACACTCTATTGTGGTAGAGTGAGTGGATGGAGGGGAGGTGGAGAAATCAGTGGGAGAGAAATGAAAGAACGATGGGAGGAAATTGAATATAGCACTTCCATTTATACATTTCTATTAAGATCATTAGGCTTTCTGCCTTTAGATGAAATGACAGAGCGGTAGCATTCAAAGTAGGGTTCGACCGATATGGGGTTTTGAAGGTCGACACTGATATTTTTTGATCAAAGCTACAAACAGTTGATATTTTGTGCTGATATTCAATATCTTTTAATTCAAATATTTATAAGGATTATAAGGATTCTGTGTTTCCCCCAGAATGGTATGCTTGGCAGGGTGGAAAAGCCTCTGAAACAGCATTTAGACCATCATGTGACATTAAAACAGAAATCCATACAAATGAAATTGTGTTAGGTGGTTTAGCAGCACAGGTTTGATTGAAGACTGACGCCCCTGAAGCCTTTGAGTGAAATACTCCCACACCACACTGGAACGCTTTGTCTGGTCATCCAACTGAAACAAACAAACACACACTCTAGCTGTGGTCAGGGAGGAACCTCATATGATGGAGGTTCCTCCAATACGACAGGCCGATATCTGATTTTGAATAAAAGGCCAATATCTGCTCGACACATCGGGTCTGGCCCTTCAGAGCATGTAGAGCAGTGTTTCTACATCGCTCTGACATTTAGTGAGCTCATGGGAGCCATACGATTTGGCTCAAACGTTAAGAAGACAAATAAGCAAAAAATAATTATAATAAACAAATCAATAGTCATTCAAATCTGCTAAAATAAGCCTATAATCATACTTCCCTATCAGCAAAGTTAGTGCAGTCTGCTCCTTGGCCAGCAACTTTTTCTGTTTCACTAACTCCTTTTGTATGATCGTACCAGGCCTAAGGTTGCATTTCAAATCAGTGGATGATTAGGTGTACCTTGTCTGAGTGTCCTGTACTATAGTATTGAAAAGGTCAAGAGCCGCCAACAGATAGCCATACTCTACACTCAGAGGTCCAGTACTGACACCTTCTGGGGTTTAAGGGTACACAAACATGTCAGGCCAGCTATTTTTTATTCCCATTGTTTAATCCTATATCTTTATTATTATTATTAGTAGTAGTAGTAGTACTGCAATGGATTAGCCTATTTCTACTGGGGCAGGTGGACATGCCTCTCTAGATCTCTCAGTAAACAAACTGAACTGCATCATTGAATGGGTAACTTAATGCAATAGGCCAAGGAGGTTTCATATAGGCTTAGTTGAACCGACATGGATAAAGCATACTTTTCCCAATGGCGACATCCATTGGGGAAATCAATTTAGCACTGGATTAGACTGAATCTGTGTCTGTGAAGCCACAGTGACATTATGGATGCTGGTGACGGTCCGCAGCTGTCTGGCTCCGTCGTCATACCGATGGCTCTGCTTATGTAAAAGTCTGGCTGAGATATTAGTCATCTACCGTGATCATCACCCTGGTTTAACAGCGGTGTGAAATCAATCTGATGTGACAGCCAGGTGCATCATGGTGGTTCATGACTGAGACAGACTGGCTCAGATGGCCTGAAACATCACTGACACTGTATTCACAGCGAGCCGGTCTATTGATTTAAAATGTTTTTGTTACAAGCTGAAGTAATTCATAAGCTTCCGTAAAAAATAGTTACGCAGGACTGCAACCATAGAAACGGCTGTAGCTCCATACATGGGCTGGAGCAGAACTGCAAATATAGCAACGTAAATAAATACAGTAAGATTAAGGTTTTATAGAAAGACTGCCGTTCAACCGCAATCAAACGTTTCGTGCTCTCTGAATAAAGTAAAAGTAACTGGAAAAATATCCCATGAGTGTTTGTCTACAGTAACCCAGTGGTCTTTTTGGCACAAGGTGTGGCGAATTTATTTGATTCGACCGGACTTCTTGACTGCGGAGTGATATAATTAGATGTGAAACAACGGTCTGTTATTCAGACATAACCGACCTCAGAACGCCCTCATTGGCCAATCAGAGGTGAGTATTCAACAAAGCCAACGACGACCAATCGCACAACATAAACAAAGAGATTTCGACACATCATTTTAGTATTCTGCAAAAAAAAAAAAAAACTTTTATTGAACAAAAGTATTTCAATTCTCACCACGTTGTCGGCGGTACAGTACCATAGTTGGATCGAAACGATTCATATATGCACCTCATCTTATTTTGATTATATACATACAGTGGAGACAAGAATTAAATAACAATGCTCAATAACATTCAGATATATCATATCTTATAAAAGCTGGGAACCCCGTGATTGACACTCCTATTGGTAAACAAATGCACATAGCAAAATAAAATAAAAACAAATAGGCAAAGGTTTGGCAGGACTTCAGAATTGTTTTTCTTTATAAGCCATTTATAAACCAGAAGACAGTAACTTGCTTTTACAACAGTTAAAGATGTTTATCAAAAGTTGCTTTTGCCTTGCTACAGTCAAACTTGTTTAATTAAACATTTCTAAATCATTTGTTGACAGTTAAATGATAATTTACTCATGATTCATAAATGTCCTACAATGTACAGCTTAGGGCTGCCCCCTCTTAGTTGACTAATCTGTCATTAGGGTCTCAGTCGATCATTGAATTTGTTTGTATTGGACATTCAAAATTCAAAAAGATGTATTCATCTCTGACAAATACTAGATCAAAAGAGGTACTCTTTCCTAACTGCATTCATCTGCAGGAAGACAGTACAGTAAAAGCTATTCACAGACATAAGTCAACTCAGAATTCAAAATATTTTTGAGCTGGGGGCAAACCGAGTATAGTTATTCAAAAGTGTTACCAAAGGTTCTTATTACTCTTGAATTGGTGTTCTCACTCAGCTACAGACACAAATTGGAGAACAGAACAGAAACGTATTCACTGTGAGTTTGAAACTGAAGCATGAATACAGAGCATGACCGTAGAGCTACGAATGATGACTGCAAGTACAGTGAGTGCAGTGCAGAACTGGAGCCAGTAGTACAGAGGGTGGCACATTTGGTTGTACAAAACATTGACAAACATTCAAACTCTGCTGGACATCGGAGCTCTTTTTCGCAGTAATACTCCCTCCATTGTTTTTAGACATACAATAGGAAATATTGAGGGATCCAGATTTTGGGTTTGTGGAGCCAGAAACAAGGAGGAGGAATTCAAAAGAGTGAAGGAAGACAAGAGGTCAAGGAGGAAGAGAAATTGTGTAGAGGAATGGTGAAGATTAGGATATAGAGAAAAAGGCAAGAGAGTGATTATGGTCACTTTGTGAAATCATTGAATGGATGATGATTGGAACCTCCGGAGAGGGATTTAAATTAGCTTAAAAAACACATGACTGACTCAAAAACAAGCATTCAGACATCTTTTTTAAAATAAATGAACAACAAAATAAAACAAAGGCCAGCAATCAGACAGGACAACACCAGACAGTAAGGTCCCTCAGAGGTTCATATCCTCTTTCAACTGCTCTTAACATCTGTCCTCCTATGTAGCATGTGTGGTGGGGTAAGAGCCATGGTGTAACCTATGTGTTTGGAAGTAAATGGAGATTATGTATGACATCAGAAGGAAAGCTTAACCCCAAAACAAGGCCTCGAGCATTCTGTTAACAGCAGATGTGGTCACTGCGAATGTTAGCATCACACTCCAAGAGTGATGAATATGCACTGGCTATGGTGCATGTGGCTGGATATTTGCTTACACAATGCTTGCAGTCTTGGGGTAATGGTTTAGTTCTACAGCCAGAGAGAATTTCACCTAGTCACCACTGGAGGGCGATAGATAAATCTTAAAGGAGTGACAGGAATCTGGATGCAGTACAGATGGTGCAAGATCCCCAGTGTCCTCAGCGAGAGGGTCCAGAGCTAAGGCTTGCATTAGTTAGGGAGTAGAATTGGTACAAGTACCTGTATGTGTGTGTGTCATACAAGCATGTTCCAGTGTAAGTGTGTGGATGTGTGCATCACAGCAGTGCTTTGACCAAATACAGCTTGTCTCCATGTTCACTGGTGAAGATGGGGGCTTTCTTGTAGTGCTCCACTAGTTCATCCATGGAGCTGAACTTGCGCTGGCCAATACAATACACTCCATCCGACAGCTGCACTTTAAAGTGCTTATTCTTACCCACCGCCCTCAGAGAGACAGAAAAATCACTGGGCTGAAAAATAAGAGAGGGGAGAATGGTTGAGATGATTAGAAATGGAGAGTGATAGAGAAACAGTCAGTACTTCCCTCAAATCAAGTTTACACTCTATACCAGAAGGTGGCAGTATATTATCACATTCAGATTTAGATCTGACAACATGCCATGCAGGAATTCCTCAACTTTTCATATAAGGGTGACAAGGTCACTCCATCCATTCAATGGGCATCTACCCTTTGCTATATTATCTTTTCTCCTTTCATGTTCTTCATTGGGTTTCATTGCACTTGTCATTTCCAAACTCAAGCATTCCTTCAAATATTCATTAAATCATATTTTCCTCCTTCCTCATAAACATTTCTCCCACACCCCCCAATGCCACTCTCTCATGCCCCCACCCAGACTCACCGATGACTCGCTGTCTCGTATGAGGAAGTCGCCCACCTCTCCTCTCTCGTTGAGTATACACTCGGCCTGGTGTCTGGTGATGTTGCCATAGTACCAGTCCCTTCCGGCGAACTTCCCTGAGCGTGCCGGTGCCACAGAGCGGTTCTGCGGGGAGCTCGGTGTGGAGGAGGGCAGGCCGGGCCCCTTGTTCAGCACCACCACATAGTTCTTAGGCACCAGGCCCACCAGGCCACACGAGTTCTTACACCTCCACCACTCGGGGTCGTTCTCGGGCTTCTCCACCACCTCCATCACCTCTCCCTTCTCAAAGTTCAGCTCCTCCTCTGTCACGGAGCTGAAGGGGTAGAGTGTTTGAACCAGGTGGAGCACTCCACCGCGGCCCCCTGCACGCCCGTTAGCCAACGCTGTCCCCTGAGAGTCCCCGTAGTAGCCCCGTGAGGAATCTCCCTCCCCTCTGTCATCCCCTCCTCCTAGTTCCTCCTGGACGTAGTTAGAGGGAAACCAGCCCATGCGGCCCGCCTGGCTTCCCCGCCACCAGCCGTCACTGCACTTCTCCATCACGACGACCGTGGAGCCCTTGGCCAGGGTCAGCTCATCCTCCCTCTCTGCTGTGTAGGCAAACTTGACCACAGCAGGGATGTTGAGGTCGTAGATTCTCTCCGCGGCCCCTCCTCCCCCACCTCCTCCCCCACTGCCGTTGGAGGGGTACTCTGTGTCTGAGCTTGGCGTTGGGGAGGCATCACGGGCACTTGTCTTCCTCTTAGTTTTTCCCAAGCCTGAAGTATGAAGAGAAACAGAAAAGAATGAAGAGTGTGTGAGAGAGAGAGCATTCGATCAGTGAAGGCTTTCTGCGTCTGAAACAGTGGACAGAGTGGAACGTTTGCCAGTCCTCCAGTGCTTTCCCAGGGAATGTACCTTTCAATTACTTTCAGAAAACTATAATACAAACACTTTGATAAAGCGACTTTGAACTTTGATAAGGAGCAGCAGTGGTGAGAGGCTGTGGCGAATGAGTCAGCAGATTGAGCTGATTAGCAAGCATGGAAAGGCCTAAGTTCCACGGGGAGAGTAGGCACAGGTTAGGGGAGCAGGAAACTAATTGAGGCTGCAAGTTGCACTCAGGGCCCCTCAGAAGCAACAACTACTTCAGATATAGAGGGTAGACGATATCCTCAGAGAAAACTCAGCAGTGAAGGACAGATACAGATACTTCTACGTCCATTTTCTCAAGGCCAGTGAAATGAAAGTGCTCATTATAAACTTGTTATTCTGCCTCCACTATCTCCATGCCCTACACGCATCTATGCTAATCAAAAGGCTGAAAATAGGTGGTGTAGACAGGGGACGAAAAGTGGAGCAGGCACCCTGGGCTTGATAATGACAGGCATCTCCAGGATCAAAGTTGGCTCCTTTCCTACCTGTCTCTCACTTTTTTATTCATATACTTCCAAAGACATCTCTTTAACCACATGTTGGCAGACCATGATGGAAGTCTCCAAAGTCTCCTAACTGAACATAACTGATGAGCTCTCCTCTTCAAATTCATGTTAAAATATATTACATGAAAATATGTGACACTATGTGGCTAACAACATTTAAACCGTTCACTTCGCAGCAGACCTTTTGAGTTTGATGTCAGCTCGTATGTGCTACCAACTGAACTACTACTACCTTGTTAATTTCTCAACAGCTAATCGCCCAGTTTGCTCCAGAGAGCCTGCTAAAATGCCACAGAAATGTCAGAGCTGAATGGAACATTTAGATTGTTTGGCAAACTGCTGGGTTCACACAGAGTAGCATGAAACTTGTTGACAGAGAGAGGAGGAAGAGGAGAGTAGGGAACAAAGACGAGGGGTCCCTTGGCAGCTGTTTCTCACACATGGTGGACCAGACACATCAGAGGACACAGCTGACAAAAACACAAAGAGGGGGGATGAGACAGGAATACTGAGCAGATCATGTTTAATAGAATAGAATCAGCAGTGATACAATGGATGGCAATACATGGCAATTCATGGCAATGCCTATCCTACATATCTGATAGCTGTGTGTATTTGTGCATGTGAGAGATATTATCTCCCTGTCTGTAAGCCAAGGAGAAAGGTCGTCTCTTGGGCCTACTTTAGGTGGTCCCTTAGGAAAAAGAAAATAGACTGTCAACTGCCATGGGGTAGAGAGCAGAGATGTGCAAGAGGGCAGCGGACACACACTCCCTTAAGAGCTCAGCTCGCACGCACGCACGCACGCACGCACAAAAAAAGCACAACGTGGCCCACAAATGGTGCATTAGCATTGTGTCAGTGACTACTGTAATTTAAATGAGTACTTAAAGTGAATCAGCTATATGGCTCTTTAGATATCCCCCGCAGTGATGCTCTGTACTTAATGTTCCACAAGCGTCCATAATCTTGATGCATTACTGTGTGTAGATACAGTAAACCTGCCAAAAAGCTTAAGGAGACAAATGAGCCAATTTGTCAGTGGGAAGTTTGCTGGATTCTTTTGGCCATTTATTTTCTGTGCGACCGTTTTACTCCTTGTGAGGGGAAATTGGGACACAAAGCAGCATGCATCCATTTACAATTTAACTCTGCCTACACAAACCCACATCATGACACAACCACATTATAGCACTTTGGATTAGAAAGAAAACCTTGAGATAACAGCAATCACTGACTATCTGCAAGCTCTATACTTACAGTACATGGACCTAATGAACAACCGCAAAGGAGAACTAGAGACTGGATGAACTAATTTTGATGATAGCCGATCAGATTCTTCATTCAAGAGCGTGAGTGCATTCAATTAGCCTCTGACATAACCTATTGGTCATCACCTCATCATGAAAATGTTCTTGCTCAGGCTTTTAACACTGCTTCTAGAGAAGCAAAGTGCTTGAGACTGAAATGGAACATGGCCATAATGTTCTAGTCAATATGTAACATGGTCGGGGACAGATAGGTAATCCATCATTCCAACACAACCATTAAAGTGGTGATTCCTCCACTGATCAATCTACTGATCATGGGAAAACAGAGAAGTACAATAGAGCCTAAAGACAGAAAGAGGCTGATTGAAATAGTATTGGCATGGGGAAGTGAGAGGGAGATGCATGTCCTCTCCACACATAGCCCTGGTGAGGAAGACGGTGACAGGCTGTGCCATGTTGGCCCACATAGTCTGGTAGAGTTTCCCCGAGGGCAAGTATCCACAGAGCCGAGAGGAATCAGTGAGTCAGGAACAGACTCTCTCCATTGGCCCTCATCTCTCTCTTTCTCCCCTTCCCTCTATCTCTAATCCCTCCTCACCGCTCCTTCCCCATTCTAAATATGGCTGCCCTTCACGACTGCACAATTACCATTTATATAAATTATACTATTTGATCATTCCACTGTTAGAATTATCACCAGATGTTTCTATACTATCCTCCCACCCCCCTTCTCTCTCTTCGTCTCTCTGCCTCTCCCTCCTTCCCTCCAGACACAAGTGGTAACTCATACTTAGAACTGTCAAACAAAATAAATGTATTTTCTGCTCAGCTCTCTGTCCCTCTCTTTCCCCGCTTCAAGAAAGTAGAGTAAGCTGATAATTTTTAGATGAATTCCTTCATTCTTGACACAAATAACCCTTGCACGCTGCCTAACAACCCACCCCCAATTAGTAAACATCTATGACTTAGGCCATCTTATTCTGTCAAGGCTGTTTTCTGGCCATGACATCTTTGGCATCTGTACTCTGGCTACATCTACAATCTGCTATATTCAAGTCATGTCAGGACTGGGGGCCGAGAGACAATGTGCTGACAGTTGAGAGCAATGGCCAACTCAACACGATCCCTGGGGTACTCAGTGACAGCTCCCAACTAGGACAGAGAGACGGTGAGGGAATCATTTATGCCTCCACTAAGAGAGAGATTCAGGGTAACACACATGCATGCACACACACACACACTCACTTACACACACAGTCCGCTGTTAATGACCACATCTATCTCCTCTACCAGGGAGCAGAGAGTATTGAAAATAAAGTGTAGAGATTTTCCAGTTTTACAGAAAAGAAACTAGTGACATTGACAACTTTTACACACAGACTACCTTTACCCCCCCAAGCAAAGCAAAACTAAATTCTTCTTACCCAGTGTGTCTTTGATGTTCTTCACCAGCGAGCCTTTCTTCAGGCTGTTCTTGCGCTCGACATAGTTGGACGGCACGTATCCCGTTTGGTTGGAGGCGTTGCGGACCCGCCACCAGGTCTTAGAGTCGTCCAGGAGGAAGAGACGCTCGTTTTTGCGGATGTCAAGTTCCTGGTCCTGCTGGGCCGTGTAGTCCCACTTGGCTACAACAATCACCTCCTCTGTCATCTTTCATGGAGTCTCCCTAAGGAGAAAGGGGATCATGGTGAGCTATGGAGTAACACACCTAACTAACAAACTACAACACATAGGCCTGATAGGGGTATACAGTGGCTTTGGTACGACATTAGGGTAAGATCAGTGCTTCTTGGGGTAAAG
This sequence comes from Rondeletia loricata, assembly GCA_900302605.1. Classification (NCBI taxonomy): domain Eukaryota; kingdom Metazoa; phylum Chordata; class Actinopteri; order Beryciformes; family Rondeletiidae; genus Rondeletia; species Rondeletia loricata. Next base: position 8,794 of record OMLI01027498.1, on the reverse strand, counting down.
AGGCATAAAATAACCAAAGGACCAAATAGTTATTCCAAACGTTTAAGATAATATTGTGTAAACAATGTGCCCACCTCTCTAGTGCACAGTGTAAGAAAAAAGATGAAAACCAAGACCAAGAAGAGGTTCTTTGGTTCATAATTAATAAAAGATCTGCTGTTCCAAATGACTTGCTCACTGGTCATCAGCATTGGTAGAAGACTTTTGTAGACTGTATATATACTGTAAGACTGTATTATATTGAGTAGCTTCCAGGTGTGTGTGTGTTTCTAAGTTTGCGCACATGTGCCATTAAGATTATAACAAAATCTGAAATTGCTGACCAAATTATGGCTGCTCTCTGGGAGCATTACAAAACAAAGAAGAATGGTCCTATCCACGAGAACCACAAAAAATCCTAAGAAGATACTATACGGAACCAATAACAGTTCCTCAAATACCAGTTTCAAAAGTTTCAAGGCACAGGTTTCAGAATGGTAATAGTTCTAAAATGCAACAAGAACCTCTGAAGAGGCGTGTTTTGGTGTAAAGAACGGACATACACAATAAATCGATGCACATGCTCATTCTGACTCTGACGCTTGCGTGCGCGCTCACTCACGCACACACACACACACACACGCCCATTTGCTTTGGAGACAGACAGTGAGGGATTACATGCTCTATTTCACCAAGCCTTTGCTGAGGTGATTTGACATGGGTTTACTGGACCACCTTAACTGCTGTATCTGTCTGAGGGCTTACATGGAAGAGTATCTGTATGCAAGAGTGTGCAACACTATGAAACCATTTTTTGTCCGTTTAAGAATATGCATGAAGGCATCAGGGAAGTTTGATGTAGTTTAGTTTATTTCTGTCCTGTCAAAACCTTTCCTGTGACAGGAGGAATCTCATGGTATGATAACCATCTTAGCAATCCAGTCTATGTTTAGAACACTGCCAAGTTAACAGTCTGCAGCTAGAAAAAAGATCAGTCAAATAAATAAAGGAAGTAACTTTGGTGCACATGAAAAAGAAAATCTGAAGACAAGGAGGGAAAAATAGAAATAAAGAAAGATCAAAGTAATTTCTAGATGTTTTCCAGTCATTGTGTTCAGACAAATGTTCAGTCTAAGTAAAAAAAAAATTGCTAATTGCACATCCAATCTGCAATGCTCCCAGTAGCTATTGTGGGATGCTGTAATTTATAGCAGCAACACCCTGCAGGAGCTTAAATGGACAGTTAAATGTACTGTACTGCACATTCGAGTTTAAATAAAGGCTAAATAAATAAATAAATAAAATTTCAGAAACTAGGGTGCAATCTCTCTAATAATGGCAGAAATATCTCTCTGTCTGTCCTCTGTGTGTCTGTCCTTCGATTATCTCGCGAACCGCTCACCCGATCGACTTTAAACTCGGCATGTGTATTGCTGAGGATCCTACGGAGTGCAGTATCAAGTGCCAAGTCGATCGGATGAGCGGTTCTCAAGAAAATCGGCCTGGTCCAAAAGGGCACTGCTGTCACGGCACGCTACGCAAGCATACAGGCGTACCGGGCACTGCACCCTATTCAGTTATCACTTACGAAACATAAAGTGAGCGGAATGCCCAAAAAAGCATTGCAGGAGAAAATTGGCCCGGTCCGAACTGGCTCTGCACTAGTTACATAAATTAGTAAATTACACATCCTTTTTATAGATGTTAAGTCATTTATGAGTAACATATAATATGCGCAGTAATGCAACCATTTAGTATTCATTGTGTTTCAGGGAGAATACTCTAAACCCCTCCAGTCCAGAGTGAATACAGTTAACTGGCCAGAGGGTAAGAAAACTGTGCTTTAAAGTGTGTGTGAGTGTGTATGTGTATGCATATCTATGAGTGTACAACAAGAGTTTTCCCAGAGACTAATGAGCAGAAACACACCCTACATTCCCTTTCTCATACTGTCATTTACACTGTATTCTTTAATGAGAGGGCACAGTGCAGATAAAGTGTGACCACAAAAGAAAAAGAAGTGTAGCCACACAAATTACACCATATAAAAGACTCCATTACTGCTGGAAAGATTTATATCTTATGTGCAGACTATATTTCATGAAATGCAAATGGAGGCACTCTAAGGCACTGGGCGTTTTTTCAACAGAAGATATTAAATTCCACTTCAATTAGGCCAGAATCACCAGCACAGCCTTTATTGAATCAATTCTTCCAAAACTAGGGTTGTGTCACACCATATGAGAACATCTCATACCTGTCTTCTTTCTGTCTCTACTGTGAACAGCAAAAATAAAGTCTAACAGTTTGTGCGGTGGAGCACTGCACTTGTGAATGTGCCTCTGCTTGCCGTCACTAAAGCTGTCAAACTGGATTTCCTCACAGGCTGGGGCAGGGACAGCAGAGGAGAGAGAAGGGAGTTTTGCAACATGCCACTGGGAGAGTTGTGTGGAGTGAACAATAACTTAATTTACACATGTAGCCAAGACCTCCACTTTACTATAGCATTAATGGCAGCTACAAAGAGGGAGGGTCAGTTAGATATACATAAAAAGTGGTTGCTGCGTTGCTTTGGAGAACACAGGAACCAGAAGTGGATGGGCAGATTTATGATGATATGAGGGATAGTGACGTTAACCCTTTCAGGTGACGGGTGGTATGTAAGCGTGCCGTGGCCTCTATCTGCCTCAGGCCGCAGCTGCTGGATTAGAACAGGCAAGGGCCACTTGCTTCCTTTCTTTCCAATGCATTTATTCCTACCGTTGTGGATGGATGGATGAGCGAACCTGATGAAGCCTGGTGGTAAAACACATTGTTCACTCTGAGGTATTTTGTTGTTGCTGTGTATATACATTAGAGATATCTAAATATGAAACAGGTCTGAAGCCTGTCAGTGTATGGGAGAATACTTTCATCATTGTATGAGATTTATTCCTACCTTTTTTTGGGATACTCTATTGATTGTCTTTTCGCTTGCCTCCCCTACACAGAACAGCGCCACTGAACTTGGTAGGGATTCATTTCAGCAGGACGGATGTTTGCCATCACAGGAACTTGAACCTGGGCCTTCCAGTTGAAAAACTGTCTCGCTACACACCTACCCTTTCCACCCTCTACATCTGCCCCATTTCTCTGCTCATGTCTCCATGTTAAAAGGATTATTCCGATTATTTTCAAACTGGGCATAATTTATTATATATATAATAGTTTTTGCCATAACAATAATTGATTGTGTTCCAAATTTTGTCACTTACTTCAGTGTAGAGCTTTACGAACATCAAGTTTGCAGAGAGCACTGCTCTCCAATAAACACCCAGAGGGCCAACGCAACCTCCAACAGCTGAACCCCAAAAAGCAATTAATACACGTTCTTTCAACACAACGCTCACACTACAGTTACACGTCTTTAAATAGCTGTGATTGAACAATTACATGACAATTCAGTTATAACAGTCCATTTGATGCTTTTCAGCATTGCTCACACACTTCCTTGTTTACTTCTCTGGCTGCGGGTCTTCTGCTGCGTTCAAGTCATGTCGGAAGAAGTGGAATTTCTTGCTTTTCGCAAGTATGGTTGATTGTATTAGTGTGAATACAACTGATCATTTAGATTTTTAATACCTTGGACTGCCGACATCAGTGGATTCCCTGCTAGGTTTACTGCTTGTGTTGACACAGTTCCGCAATTCGTGATGCCAGGTGGGAGATATCAGTCAAAAATTCCCACATATCCCACTTGTAATTACCTCTAGGAGGTTGACGTGAATGTTTTTTCCCAGTCTGCAGTTCATATTTACGGAAAATCCTAAATGACATGAACATAGGATCAGAGTACTTGAATGGTCAACTAGCCAACTAGCTCATGCTAGTTAAAATAATATCTAATATTGCAATATATGCAAGTTTCAGGCAATGGATAATCAGAAAATCGGATGTAGGCAGGTCTCATTGCAGTGTGGGTGTTACTGTGTTGAAAGGACGAGGTTTTTCGGTTCGACTGTTGGAGCTTGTTTGGCCCTCTGGGTGTGTATTGGAGAGTAGCGCTCCCAGAAAACTGGAGGTACATAAAGCTGTCTACAGTGAAGTAAGTGATAAAATTTTGAACACAAACATCATGATGGCAAAAGCTAGGAAAAGAAGGCCCAAGTTGAAAATAACCGCAATTACCTTTTAACTCGCAAGCCAACACATTATTCTTATTCTCTCCCATTGTAGTAAGAGTACTTTGCTTCCCCTCATCCACACCAATTTCTCTGTCTCCTTGACAACCATGCTCATTAAGTAGAGTGATGGGAATGCCACTCCAAATCAAATCCATCCTCCTCTGTGGGCAATCATGTATGCCAGAGTGGCACATACACCATCACTTGTTTACATATAGACATGCCAATGCCCTGCAAACACACAGTCAATCTCTACGTGCCAAAATCCATGAGGGTAGCTTATACAGCAATCAATCTGAAAGTCTCAGTTTATAGCACCTGTGTCATTCAGCTGTGGGCTATAATTTTTAGCATGAAACACACTCTTCATTTAATCAGAGCCACTGGTTCTATCTCCCTAATAGACTGTTTCCCTGATATGGTTAACAAAGACAAGCGGTTATAAAAAACGACTTTATACGTGAGCGCATACACACGTACACAAAAGACTACAAACAGATTTGTGAAAAGTGGGTTTAAAAAGAGAAAAGCCTGAGAGCCCATGCTCCCTGTGACCCTCCATTCCTCTACTGAGAGAGTTAAAAGAGGAAAGATGAACGACAGACTGCTGAGTTGGGCTATGCCAGCACTTCACAATGCCCTTCACTGAGGGGGGAAAAGCTCAGAGTCTCTTTCAACACCACACAAAGAGAAAGGGAAAGTAAAAGAGGATTATAAAAAAGAGAGGGAATGTTCACAAAAAAAAAGTCTGGATGACCTTTCTGTGTTTGGTATTCAGGCCAAAGACAGCCTATAGATCAGCCAATGGGAGAACATTTCCACCTCCCCCTCCATTCTACACTCTAGCCCCTTTCACACATGCAGCCTGTTCCGTAAATTTAACGGCACAGTTGAAATGCGGCCGGACAGCCGGTGTCAAAATGCCGTCAAATCAGTTCTGGCAATTTCACTACTCAAGACGTTGTAATGTTACTGGTAAAGTTCTGTATCGACCGTATGTGTGAACAATGCCATAACATTAACGGAACAAGCACGCACAACGTTAGGACACTCTGACGTAGGGCGCACTGTTGAACTGTGTGCGCTAATCACAAAGTTCTCAAGGAGGTGACGAGTTTATTTCCGTGCTGGCTGTGACATGTAAAGACCACATGTAGGAGGGAAATACAAACCACTATACAACGGGCTGTAGCTTTTTTGACGAAGGATTGGCAAAAAACGTCAAATTGGACAGACGTGGAAATAAGAGAGCTCCACATGAGTAGCATAAATGGCAGCATAGCACTGTGCCAAGCGTCTTCACCCGCCTTGTTTTCAAACTGCAGTGACTCCGGCGCAATGGTTCAACATAATTTCTGGTAAATTACAACAGAGGAATTTAACGGTATTGCCAGCGTTGTGTGAATGGTAGCGTTACGTTAAAAAGGCGGAAAGGCATGTCTTGTGTGAACAACAGAAACTGATACCTTTACCGGAAAAACAAATCCGGCAATTTACGGGATTCATGTGTGAAAGGGGCTTCTGTTTGGATTAGCTGCTTCTCAGAGGAAGAGGGAATAGCATTAAGTGTCTGAAGCATTCGGAGTAAACTGAACAGACTGGAGCATAAGGAAGCAGACCCGGGCACACTACTACGGCCATTTGGATGAATGTGAACAAGTGATGACTGTGATTTGGAGAGGCCTAACAGATCTTTCTTTGGCTGTTACAAGTACATGTGATGCACTTCAAATGTGGTCAATGTTTATGTGTTCCACATGTATGGCTGCTGCTACATTTTTGACAAATGTCAAGCCAAAAAGCATTGAGTGACAGATCTAATCTTGACATGTTACACTGTGAAACTATTTCCCCCCCCCCC
>OMLI01027496.1:3319-13613 GCA_900302605.1 Rondeletia loricata | reverse complement strand
TTGTGTGTGTGTGTGTGTGTGTGTGTGTGTGTGTGTGTGTATGTGTGTGTGTGTGTGTGTGTGTGTGTGTGTGTGCGCGCGCTCCCTGTCAGTGGAATGTCCAGGGCTCCAGCCATCAGCCACACTCTCCCTCCATGACATTAATCCCCTGCAGCTTGATCACAGATGAGCGACCAGCGGCGGCCAGGGGAGGCCAGCGTGCGTCACTTGAGCTCATTACCCAACCAGTCAATTCTTCCGTCTAGGTGTGTGTTCCTAGACAGACATTAATCACACAGGAGGAGAGAAAGAAAAACGTTGTTTCCTCCCCGTCTCCCCAGTGCCCCAAAGACGATTAGCGCATAGTGCGCGGTGTTTAAGCTTAGACATGCTCCCGAGAACAGCTATTTGATGTCTGATACAACTGAGGAAAAAGTAAGGGGTGTAAAATCATTTGGAAACACATCAGAGGTATTAAGGGTGGTTACCCTCCATCTAGGAGACGTTTCCCTGTCAACACGGCTAGACACTTTTGAGACGTCGAGACGAGCAAAGGAAATGCCAAGCTGTAGACAGGCAGCGTGTTTGTTTACCCAACACAAGCCGACTCTGGATCTACATGGCTCAAGACGGCAAACGCCCAGACAGATGCAAATCACATGATGGGTCACGTTGAAACGGCCCCACCACAGACTGTGTGTATTTGTGTGTGTGTGTGTGTGTGTTAGCGGGTGTCTGTATGTGTGTCGTTTAACTTCTGTGTGGCAAGACGAAGTGTGAAATACAATGAATGCGATAACGCACCTCCGTCATGTTTCATTAAACAGGGGGATGGGGGCGGAACGATACGCAGGACGGTGGTAAGACATCATCACCAGACCGAACGTTCCTCTTGTTGACATCAAGGCTGGAGCAGACAGGATTCACAAAGATGAAGTCAAATGAAAGGAACTGAAAAGACACACACACTCTTAAGAAGGATGTGTCATGTTCAACACGTTTTTGTGTTTAGGTAGGGACGACACTCCATTTGTATCAAGAAAATGTCACTTGATTGAAGAATATTCTTGAAACGAGCTGATTTGCATTGGCACCAAGTGAGATTATATCACCCCATTGGCAGATTTGTTTCATTTGTTTGAAGAAAAATCTGATTTTATAAGTCAATACTAGAATCACAGACTTATAGGACACACGCTTTTGTGTTGTGTTGTCTCCCCAGTAGACTCCACATCTCTCCAGTGTTTCCTCAGAGAGATGAGGGGATGGAGGTAAATAGCGCAGATGCAACCACTGTGACTTCCACCAGTCAAAACGACGCGGGCTCTTATCAACAGTCGAAACCGCACAAGCTCTATCGCTCCGCTTATCTTAATACGAGGATGTTTTCCAAAACGCTTCACAGCACACGTATAAGTCAAAATAAAGGCGCGCTTTCAAGAGTACAAAAGGAGTCGCAGCACATTCTCCCACAGCCGATCTTGATAAAAAAAAAGCCTTTCATTGCACAATAGAGAGGAACTCAACTCAAGTTAATAGACATGAATGCTGTCGCCAACCTTCAGATAATCAAAGGTACAACAGACAATGCTAAAATGCCTGAAATCAGATTAAAAAAATATATATTCAGAAACTGTTTAATTTTATTATTTTTTTACAGCGCAAGCCATTCAAATTAGTGACTGCGAACTCAGACGAATACCAGTGGTAATTAGCCATTATGCAAGATCCCACTGAAAAATACTCTTAAACACAGCTAATTGCTTCGAGGAATGCAGATAATACCTCACTCAGTCCAAATACCAAGAATACATGTCACACGTCTTACAAAACATTGTATATCCATGTTGAGAAACCATTAAATCCTGGATTATCACATGCAAACCAAAACAAAAATCCAGTTGATCATTTCTTTACTCCAGCAGTCTAACAAATCCATCTACAGTGAAATGATAGAGCTGTTATGCTAAATATCATGATCAGATTAGCTACAGTAAGACAGCTACTTATACTTAACCTTGACTGTATCGTAAAGAGAAACGCATTGCTTCATGAAGGCAGTCTCCCCTTATGGCTAGTGATATGTGGGCAGGGAGGCGGAGGGGCCAAGCATAGCATTTCACTGCTTAAGTACTCTCGCCAAGCGTGCATGGGAATGCAGCGCTGTGACCAGCAATGAAACGACCTTGAGAGAGTATCAATAAAAGGCTTCATTAACCCATTCGATTAACCTCTTCCTCTCATAAGCTCCATAAAACTGATGCATGTATTTAGCCAGGCCTGGACTTTGCACGTAAATCAAAGCTGGAGCCTTTGGCATTTACAGGACTGGGGAAGCGAGTCCCAGGCCAGACAGACTTAGTGAATACTCCCCTGGATGTACTGCGTACTGTACTAGCAGGCGCTGATGACTGGTGTTACGGGTCAACAGCTATGTCACCTCCTTAACTAATTGGTTCAGGCGTTTCATCATCACATTCACAGTTAGCGCCTCACCGACTGACACGTACGGTAAAGATCAACAACACGCATTGCTATGCAAGGCCTGGTACTGTGTGGTAATAACCAAACAAGCTGTGAGGAGAGGTGAATAGCTTTTTGCTAATTACAGACAGAACACTTCAAAGGGACACGGTTTTTCCATGATTGCTTCTTTGGATTGTTCAGGATTTACACTTGATGAGCTCAAAGCAAGCGATTTTCATTAAAGACACACATGGGAAATCTTAAGGAAAATACCCACTGATTTAAAAAGCTCACTTCACCAAATACCATCGGTGACTGAAGGTTTTGATGAGGTTTTCCAAAGAAGTGTGTAACGGATTGCTTTATTCGCCATACGAATGCTCTTTGAGATATGTTGAACGCCAAGTTATGCAGGACTCCTGGGTCGTAAAGTGACCTCTAATCGATGGATTAGGCTAAGTCCCTCACTTCAGAGGGCACACAAATATACTTCGGGAGCACATTAGATCTCTTTGGGGCTTAGTGTGATCAAATTATTGCATTAGACCGGTCAACTTATCCAATTAAAGTTGTAAAATGCATGGCTCTCGCCCAAGCGAGACGGCAGAGGGTTTGCGGGAGGCTGAGCCCTATCCACCTCCTCATCGACAGAACAGGCCTTGCCACATACTTCCACTGAGGATTACAGCCTTTCATCTTGCTCAGACCGCCGGCAGCACACAGGCGTCTTTGAGGCCAGATACGCCTTGTAGTAACATCAGCTAGGCACAGATTCGTAAGCTGTTCCCCAGCTTCATGCTCATGCAGTCTTTTTCTCTCATGTGTATACACTCACACACTTTGCAAGGACGTTTTCTTCCATCAACGTCCCCTAATCAACACATTTAAGCAACACACTCAGGCTCTCTCCATCAAAGTGCTTTTTGAGCCTTTCTGACAGTCAACTTCAGTGGAATGTGGACTAAGCACGTCAAAATGAAAGTGAGGGATCTACGTGTGCTGATCAAGGACAGATTATAGATCTAGAAAAAAAACTGCACTTAAACAAACAAATCAATAAAAAAGGATTCAGTCTTTCAAGTTGACTTTAATAGCTGCCCATCCTAGAAATGTAGGGCAGTTACAAGACAAAACTGGTCAATTTCCAATTCTACCCACGGGCAAATTCACTTATACAAAGAAAGTCCTATTACCTATAATCCCTCAGCTAAACATGCATCTGACCTCCACTTTCTCTTCGAAGCAGCATTGCTCTATGAACATGACAAATAGCTTATTGATCAGCAGATGTCTTCGCTAATGTCCTTTCGGCTAGGGCTGCAGCTGCAATCGCCTGCTCCCCACAACCTGTCCTAAGCTCCGTGGCTCTCCAGCTGAGTCCCCTGCCTCCCCCTCCACACCTCCCCACCTCCCAGGCACTCCGAGCGGGACCCCCTGCCTGCTCGTCCCACCCTGTCCCTCCCTGTCCTCCAAGGTGTGGAAGGGGTCACAGACAAACACCATCTGCTCCGGCAGGCAGAAAATGGCAGGTGAGGCCAGCTTCAGGCGTGACTTCAGACGCTGGCACGCACGACCCACTAAAAACAAGGTCAAAGGAAGATTCGGGGGGGAAAAAACTCGAGTACAGTGACAAATCACGAGAGGGAAAACGGATGGAAGCGGAGATAGAGGGGAAAAATTCTAATCTACATTGTTTTAATCCAAAGGGAAGATTACACAGTCACGGTGCCTTGACACAGCAGCTTGTCAAAAAGAGGTCATGCAAACTCGCTCCCGGCCCGTCATGCTTTTTAGCGTTGCAGAGCATCCATATGTCCCTCCTACGCATGGCTGTCACTCAGCAGATCCAGTCTTTAATAGAGTCCCTTCCCCTCAGCACATCCATATAACTGTGTCACCAGCAGACGTTTCTAGGCCACCAGTAATGACACTGTAACACGATACAGAGCAATGGCTTTAAAAAGACATTCGATCATATTTAATGAGAGAACACTGCAACCGAGTGGTGAATAACTGGCAACCCGGGTCAGGCTCCTACTGTACTTTGCATCTGATGTTGCCAGGTTGGGATTTGTTCCATCTGATGTTGACACAGCGCTGTGGAGCTTTTGTCTGTGTCTGTCAAGGACGTGATCACATTGAATAGAAGGAGCAGGAAAGCCCGGCCAGCATCCCACTGGGGTTTTGTGCTCCATCGAGTAGTGGTGCTGCGAGAGATGGTGTGTGTGTGTGTGCATGCATTGGGCATTAGGATGTTTAGGATACAGCAGATACTTTTAACACAAAAAAAAACAGGATGAAAATCAAGCTGGATTCATGTAATGAAGTCTCAGGATATCCCTTCTCAGGGAAAAGCCTAGTCCCAATAGAGGGGAAATCACATTGTATTTTCATATGACACAATTACAGGGATATTAGAGTAGAGATCTATATCCCCACATACTCCAATGAGTACTCTGCGTGTAAAGTAATAATTGTCCCATCTGTGTACTTCGCCAGTGTGAAACTACCCTATAATATGGTACAAGGAAAGACATGAATGCAGTGGGTCATTGGGTCATGAAATAGGGATGCAGAGAACCAGTGGAATGTAAGGCCTTCTCTTTCTCCTCTTGACGGATTGATGGGCCCCATATTCTGAGGGGTCGAGGGCTGGTGAGGGGAAACGTCTACCGAGTCGTGAGACGCTGCTTAATAAGGGGAAGGGGGCGTTTTCTTGACTTGCGGTCTATGTTTTAGCTGAACAAAAGCCTTTGTGAAGTCATTTATCACTGTCACCACTCTGAATCTAAAGCGGTACAGATCCGGCCTGGTGGTATGTTGTTTCTAAAAGTCTGCTTCAAAGACATGAGGGATTCTCGAGGCAATGGCACTCGCTGAATTAGCATTGGTTTGTTTATGACGTCTAGGTAATCCCATCTCAACTGTGCAGAACTTCTTTCAGTATTACCCGTCACTGTGCTCTGTAGGAGACAGAAGGAAGCATGTGCAACTGATGCTCCCTGGCAACTGCCATCTTTTTCGTACTCAGCACTTGCCCTCAGCCAGGCTCGAACCAGAAACCCTACGCTCACCAGCATCACATGCCTATAAATGTGGAATACGCAACAATGGAATATCTGATCCTCATTTGAGACCCAATTCAAACGCTGAAGCCTCCTGCAACTTCAGAGTGAGTTTACACCAAGGGGCTACACCACGCGCGACTTCACCCATGTTACACATGATCAACCACAGGGCTGATCATGGGTAACACTGCCACCCCAATTGCTCGGAGTCTTCACAAGTTCATGGCTTTGAAACAGCCACTTGCGACCGTGGTCCTCCGGCCCAAACAGGGGTCAGTCCGTACAAAGTCATTCTAAGTGGCTATTAGGTCACTCTGGGTGTCAACGAAGAAGTCTCCCCTCTCTTATAAAGAGGGGTGGGAGTGACTGGGACGGGAGGGTCATTCCTTTACACATCACTTCCTTTATTAAGGGGCTGCCCTGGCCTAGTAAAGGGGATGGTCAGTGGTCATCCATCCCCCCAGCCACCCACCCTGAAACCCCTATCCCCCTGTGTCCACCCCCAGCCCTTCTCTGCTCACTCAGGGGGAAAATTACTTTGAGCTGGGGGTGATACAGCTCCATTGAGATGGAGAAAGGGTTGTACAAAAGAGGGTGAAGTTTAAAAAATTGTCTCTCTTTTCTATGGGGGTGCGTCACTGGAAGGGCTAGGAGGATAGGAGCATGGAGGGGACAAGGTCATTAGATTGGCATCTCCATAAGCTCTTCATACTCATTGTCTGGGCAAATCCCCACCAAAGGACCTCCATGAGAAATACCCCGAGTCAACCCCACACTGGGCCCAGAGTCTCCCCTTTGTCTGCCACTTTTAGTGTGCTTCCAGCACAAAAAGCATTTCTCAAGACCAGCGGACAAAGCTTGTCTTGCGCTCCAAGCCAAACAACATTGTTCTGCTGCCTCTGGTCGGGAATGGATTGCAGGCAGCTGCCGATATCCACAGGCAATAAAACATCTGCCCAAAAGTCTTCAGACCCTCTTACCTTCGGACATTTCGACGCTCCTCCTCAAGCTGTTTGAGAAGCTCCTCGATGCATTTGTTGGCGTCCATGAATTCCTGCCAACAACAGATGAGAAAAGCCAAGCGTAAACAATGGATTCAATGGACAAACACTCACAGTGAATAGAAGTTAATTGGAAACAGGCAGTTTATTCTAAGAAAACCCTACCGAGGTCTTTGTTCTCATCATCATCGATTGAGCCTAATAATAACAGCATTCCTATTAACGTTCATTGGTCAAATATGTGCACAAGCTGTAATCTGCCACACAGTAAAATCATTATTTGGACTGTGTATTTTCTCAGCTTTGTTTCCATACACGGGATTTCCAAGTGTGAAGAACAGCGAACCAGAACAGAACTACTTTTCAAAAGGTGTGATTAATCAGTTGAGGCTGTTTCTCTCTCTCTCCCTCAGTCTCTCTCTCTCTCTGTGTAACTCCAGAAGCACCTCTGGGTAACTTCTAACGGCTGGCCCAGGAGGAAGCCCAGCTGTGTAATGTCAGCTGGGAATAACCCACACTCACAAAACGTGCGCTACTGAGTTACAGCATGGATGAAATGAGCTAAGGCTAAGAGCAGAATGGAAAAAACAGATGTCAGGCTTCCTTGGCTTTGGCCTAATGATTTGCTTCTTAATGGTCTGACTACATAAAACAGAAGGGGGCGCGGCCATAAGAAATAGGCCACATAGGCATGGTGCTTCAACCATCTGGGTTTGGAGACACGGTACAGTTGAGTTATACCTGCATAATACACAGCCAGTTGTGACTTCATGCTGTCAGATTGGTGGTCTGGGTTTTAGACTAATTCATTAGATGTTAGCTTGACAGCTCATGACGCATCTCCTGGGTAAACTGTTATCTCACTGGGACAGATGCTCTCCATTGATTTCTAGACTCTACGGTCATGTGCTTTCAAAGTGTAATTGAATAATGGGGATTCCCATGGAGAGGTCACTAGGCTGGGAATCTCAGTCTGCTCATTAATCAGTGGCAAAAATAAAGCAATTCTGCGCAAAAAGTTTATTTGTTTCTGTTGAAATAATGGGAGTTATCCCAAACAGTCACTGGGGCGATCGTTTTCAAACTCTTCTGAGGAAAATATTGGTCTATATGGAAAAGGGATTGTTGGAATAATAAGATATATCACAACAAGACACTTCAACAGTAGTTTTCAAACATTTCTGGGGAACCACATTGTGAATCTATTTGTATTCACAACCCTAAACTGATTTTGCAGGTTAATATGTTGGCTTATTTAAAAGTAATATTTTTAACTAACATACAAGTTTACATTATTTCACCCAGCACGCTCAACATTAAAGTGATCTGAACCCTTTGGCAATATAACACAGCCCGAGAACTTTTAATTATTTGTCGAGAATGATTTTAACCTTCCTGTGACCCACCTTTGGGTCCTGACCCAGACTTTAGGAACCACTGCTATCTCTGCCGGGGCTTTTTTAACCTGTAGCCTTGAGACCAAGCTTGTGATAGCCAGATGCTCAGAACCACAAGCAGCTGGTCTAAATACAGTACGTCAAGTTGTTTTGTCTCCTCTCTCTTCCCAGGGTGCCACTCTCCCGCAGTTGCTACTGAAGCAATTATCACACTTAATCTCACATCTGAGACTGTCACTCGAAGACACCCAGCACCACCAGCTTGCCCCGATGCCACTCGAAGACACCCAGCACCACCAGCTTGCCCCGATGCCAGCAGAACATGGCAAAGGCCAAGGCATCCTGCCGATTCGCCAGTCCAGGGCACTCTGGGTGACCATTAGGCGAATAGGACCAAGGCCAAAGCATCAAAACAGATCGATGCTTACCAGTGAGGTGCCCGTTTTTTCCAGTTTTTCCATACTTTCCATTATTTCAACGAGAAACTGACAACAAAATAACATTACTTTGTCGTTTTTTCATTATTTCTTTCATCATCATCATCATCCTCGTCAAATTTGACTTAACCAATGCGACAAATAGTCCATGTTTGGATCAACCTATTGCAGTATGTGCCAACAGTTCCCCAAAGCCATCTGGTAGTCACAGAGTGCCACGGCACCCGGTCGGGATGCCACTCATCCCAAAGTTTAATTTACTGTTGGTTCCAGTAAAAATGAATCAATATCGGAAACCATGACAAACGATCACATTCATGTTCCTCTTTTTAATTCTTCCTAACTGGGTGGGTGGATGGGGTGAAGCTGGTAGCTGCAAAATGTGTTTTCCAGTAAACGTCTTCACAAATATCAGCGTCATTAGTGATGGCTCACAAAAAGGGGCTAGTACAGTATTCATCGTGTTTAAGCCTACATTCACGAAACATGCAAGAAAATGACATGACTCATCCGAGCTCTGCTGTCTAATCAAATGAAACGTTTGACACAAAAATGGTCTGGAATAAAACGTCTGTCTCCAAAAGACCATTAGCAACACGATCCCATAATGATTAGGGCTGCCGCACAAAGGGGGAACCTTCTTCGTCAAAGCGCCGTGTCAGGGGAAATATTTACAGGCCACATCAAACGTGAAGTAAAGCTGCCTAAGTCTCTGTTGTCATCGCATAGACCTCTCCTAATGATAGGGCACTGAAATAATCCTCGGCATACATGAAGGAATGCGGAGAATGTGGCATGCGTGTTGTCATGTGAAACGGGAGGGTATTTAAAGGGGAGATTTAAGGCACGACTCATGTGCGTAACGCCGTGTGTTATATCTTCGGCCAGGCATTACTTCTGACGGTTTTACGGCGTGAGTGAAAGCTGCACCGTTCCCACGAGGCCCAGGTACTCTGCAAAAAAAAACAAGAAGAAGAATGTACTGACCTGAGACTTTATCGGAGGCATATTTCTCAGGACTGGCGCTCGCGACCGCGATAGAGCCCAACAATCCCTTACAGTGGTTAAAACGTCCTAAGAGCACTAAGCTCATAAGGAGTGCGTAATCACCTCCACGGAAAAGTGTTCTAAATCATGGGGAGGTATAAAAAAAAAGCAAATCACACTGTGCACTTCACGAGACAAGCACTAAAAGTCAACACCCTCATGAGACTTATGTGTGCGGTGCATCCTGTATCGTACCGTATCAGCAGTGGAACATATGACCACATTTAATAAGAGGCCAGTATGGTCTAACCCTAGGAATAAGCCTTGTCAGAAGTCGAAAAATAATTAAATGGCCGTAATAAAGGCAATCATTTGTATGACTTCATCTCTTACTAATGTCTGAACATCCATTTCTTATTCCTGACAGACCTTTGCTGTTGCGATGATGTGGGCAAGGGGCCATGGTACGGTTACGCTATAGATTTCCAGGTAATGTGTTTGCTGATGCTTCTGCTCTATGACCGCAGGTTCTCAGTAGCGTTTACCCGGTCATGTTTACTCTGTGTGTGAGAGCGTCTGATAAGGAAGCACTCGGCAGCTGCTGAGGGAAGAGCCGCCACCCCCTCCCCGTGTGCATGGCGTGAGTCCCATATCCAGTCCCATATCCAGTCCCATATCCAGTCCCATATCCAGTCCCATATCCAGTCCCCTCCAACTGCTCATGTGCCTCCTAATCTTTATGAAATTTTAAAATATGAGCGCCGTCCCACCCACTGCTTTGGCACTCAAGATGCCGGGAGGGGGGAAAAAACCACTTGGCTTTGCCATGCATTCACAGAAGCAAGCGGGCACATGCTTATACACCCACACACACACACACACACACACACACACACACACACACACACACACACACACACACACACAAACAGCCACACACACAGACAAAGAGAGACACA
>OMLI01027453.1:0-14707 GCA_900302605.1 Rondeletia loricata | reverse complement strand
ACCATGTTATTGATTTACCTTTAACTTGAAATTTTCACCACAGTATGTCCTTGTATCCCCCCAATGCCTGAAATAAAGATAAATTTGTCTATTTAGATTTTAGGTTATTAAGGCAAATTAAGCTCAATTTTTTGCCTAAATTCAGACTTTGGTGTTTCCCTATTTTTTCTAGACATACTTTTTGGGCTGTAGTGAAGTGTTATGGTCTCAAATTCATGGTAAAAAATGTTCATAGAGTTTTTCATTTAAATAGTAGCTCATTAAGCCATGTTAAGCCCCCTTTTTTGGAATGTTTTCACTATATTAATTCATAGAAAATCAAATTGAAGTTAATTTTATTTTTCTTTTCACCATTGCTAGTTCTTATGGTGCCGTATACCGGGGAAAACAATCAAATGTTTTCATCAAAGTTACATATTTATTTGCCTTGTTAAGCCGTTTTCACATTAAGTCTTTTAGAACGTCCCTGCTCTTTCTCATTTAGGTCATCCAATGACCTCTTCTGGTAAACATCTTCGCCAGCAGCAGATTGCCTCTAAGGCTCCCACTTGGTGTCAACACCACAGCTGTGTCTCCTAGTGGGGCTGAACAGGGCTTTGGGGGTTTACATCTCATCACAGCATCACCCCCATGGCACTGAATTGTCCCCACTGGCGTCCACCATCATCATTGTGGAGCCAGCTAAGAGATACCGCCTCTAGTAGACCAGGGAGTTGGCACTCACTGCTGCAGTTTTTCATTTTTAGCCATGGCTCTTCTCCATTTGCCATGCCTTTTGGCTCTGTCGGATTGGTGCACACAAGGGCACACGTCTCATTACATGAGCTTTTCAAACAAAGCTTGTTTCCATGGTGACCACCTTTCCCCTTCCCGCACTACCTTTTTATGGCAGCAGAGCACATAATGTATCCGCAGTCAGTAATCTCATCGTTGCAGTAGTCCCAACCTCGCCTCACCATTACATTTCCTTTTTTTTACCGGATCCCAGGACTAATGCATGTGAATGCAGTGGCCTTTTCTCTCACTCCATTTGCCGTCCATTAAGTGTATCTGCTCTAAGCGTGAAATGAACAATATCAGGTCTAATGAAAACATGCAAGCAGTATGTCCGCTGAGGAGTAGGAATGGTGTTTTCTGACAAAGATGAGAGCTGAATGCTGAGATGTTCAGCTGCTGCTGGTGGTCCACTCTCTGACTTTCAGCTTCACACCGGCGTCACATTTTATCAACATCTGTGGCATGTGTGTGTGTGTGTGTGTGTGTGTGTTTGTGTTTGTGTGTGTGTGTGTGTGTGTGTGTAAAACAAAATTGCACCCAGGGACATATTTGCAGTGGGAATTAAATAATGTGTTCCTTTGAGGACATTTTTTTGCCCTATTTGCTATCTGGTGATGCGTGAGTTAAGGTACTAGAACAGCGAGATCTTTTTTAACTCACATGTCTCCTTATGTATTTATAGAAGCATCGCCTGTATCCAGTCTGAAATAACATCACATAGAAGGAGCTGCCGCCTTAGGTCTCTTAATATAATCTCGAGAAGTAATTTGACAGTGAAGTAACACATTATTATATTGCTGGTATTATTGATATGTGCTTTATTTTCACAGAATCCATAACCTATATATCCATGACCATATATTCATATTGTAGATTTATAGGGCTCAGGCCAGGGCCAGGCACAATCATTTCCTCTTCTGGTCTACTGTAACTTCATTGACCTTATTGTTATAGTTCACCCAGATCAGATAATACCCTGTGTCGTCATTGGATTATCCAGCTCTCTAAACAAATCAGTAATGAAGCATATTATTCACAAAGCTTCAGGCTTTTAACGGCAGAGACAAAAATAGCTCACTGTATGAACCGTCATAATGGTCTGCAAAGCCTCAATTTACTGCACAGAAATACTCTGCAATACCTATACCCATACAGTAATTGACTGTAAAGATTTGTTTTTACTGCAGTTCATCACATTGAGCGAAATCAGTATTGATGGAGCGCTGCTACTGCAGCGGCTGGTAACGGAGGAGGGTTACGTGGAGTCAGCCGCAGTCTAAAAATAGACTGTTGCTCTCGCCTGCCTCTGCACAGGCCTCAATGGATCTCTGCCCATAAGCTGTGGCACGTGAGCTAAAAATAGCCCTCTTCGTGAAAACAAACACACACACACACACACACACACACACACACACACAGTATGTTCTTCCCTCTCAGCGTCTCCCATGTGAAATAACACAATCATTGGCTGTTAAAGGAGACGCAAAAAGGCTTTGATAAAATGATATTTGCGAATGATTTACTATTCCTCTCCTTCTCACTCCCACGACAAGGATGCCTCTGTATGTTTCGATTACATTTTCTGTGGTAGGTTTTGAAAATTCTAAGTATAGATGTGGCCAATGCAATTCATTTTATTTTTTACAATAGCAGGTGTATTTGTGTAGAATGGAATAATTTGCAGCTACCTGCACAACCTTGATGTGTTTAATTGGCTTTGCTGTCCGTGGTTGAGGTCAGAGGCTTCGCAGTCAAGATGATTCACGCCATTTCAATGGTTGGATGAAAGGGACCCCATACACTCTAATGTGGTTATCATGTACTTTTGGTCTGATGCAACACAGCATTTAATTAGGAAGGGGTCATTTCACTGTGACCAGCTCATCATGTTATTATTGCCATTAAACAGGCTTCACTGCTACAGCTGACTGCAGGCTAGTAGTTATTAGCAATATAGTATCAGCAACATAGAAGCCATCATTTGTTTGTCCCACTCGACATGATAATATTTAGTTTGCCTTTAGATCTTTTTTGCAAGAAAAAAAAAATAAATACTCAGAATTTGAGACTTCACAAGTCACCTCTATTGCAACACACAAATACATAAATTTGCTGTCTGCATAAAGAATAGCTTGACTGTCCAGTGGTTTTGTACAGCTGTTTAATTTAGTTGGTGCTCAGTGTTTTGCCATGTATTCCAAAGCTTACTGCAAACATTGCATTTTTCAGTATGGTGTTCAAATAGGATAGAGGCTAAAACCCGGTCAAATGTAATCATTTCTATCTGGTCTGGTGGAATTAGAGTATTGAAGCATGCAGCTGTGAACTATATGATCAAGTGCATTCATGAACTGACACCTAAACAATTTTGAATAAAAAAGAGTAACTGTGCAGTGTCTTTCTCGTCTTATTTCTCTCAGAGAGTTTTACATTATGCTAGGTCTACATCTGTGCATGTCTTTGTAGGATTTGTTATTTTAATCCTAACTCATTCACAGCTCTCCCATCAGACAGTCATAGATTTGGCCGAAATCTGCCCATCCATCCATCCTATCTCCCATCTACCCTTCCTGCTCTCCTGGGCCAGGGAAACAGAGGCCAAGCAGGCTGTTATCAGCTTGAGGCTGGAGGGAGGCAGGGAGGTGAAATGGGCTGGGGATTAGGCCCGGAGATGCTCCACGGTGGCCCCAGCTCAGCACACAGTCGGTTATTAAAAGCCTAGTAATAGGCTAGATTAGTCTCCTGATATGGCCTAATCCGTGCAAGACTCCACAATCAAATCATTGGGAGCAGAAGACAGGGGTATCGGTGGTGGTAGAGCTTGGGCTCTGTTAACCCTTCCCTGCCTTAGTAAACAGCTATTTTTGGGGGGCGTTGGAGTATATGAGGTCTTTGTTGCAGTTATAACTGCTGTTGTATGGATGTTGTACTCATACTGTATCTTGCATTATCTTTATTTACCTAGCAGGCACATTTCTTTATACTGACAGAGTAATAGTATGACACTGTAGTCCATTGCTCAATATAATAGGAAATTGGCATGTACTGTGTAGTGAGCACATTTTAAAACTGTAGAATTCTCTGTAATATAATTGTCAAATGAAAGGTGATAACATTATTAGCACTGTAGAGATACTATTCTATTCTAGCTTATGTTACCTTCTTTCTGTTGGCAGATCTCATTATTTCCCTACCAGACTGCTTTTGATGTGTAGCATAAGTCTATCAGAAAGGATTATAACAGCAGCAAATGAAACCAGGGAACTCTAAAATCACACCAAATGAAATGATTTTTGTATGTATGTATTAGAGTGTATCATCATTTAACAATGCTATTTAATGAGAAAATTCTACATGCAGCCTCTTTTACTTGAATTCATTATTACAGTGAATCTAGGCTCCTTTCACTGCTATAATGCTAAATGCTTGCTGTTGTCACTTGAAAGGCATTCCGTTCAATATTGCTCCCCATTTGAAGTGTCAATTTGGATATAGCCTCCCGGCTTTGTCTTTAGTAATTACCTGTCCAAAGAAAACCTGTCCCAGGCCTTGTCAACAGCGGTGTCTCCCCATTTAGGGCCCATTTGCATCGTTGAAACAAGGTATTTTTAGGCTCAGTGTGTAATTTGTGCCTTTGAAGCTGACTGGGAATGAAAAGCAGCGCCCATTTGAAGATGGGACTTCAGTCAGTGGCATAAGCCTAGTGCCACTAATCTTCAAAGGCGGATGTGTTTGAGTGTGGTGCAGCAAAAGCAGAATATTTCCATTTGTCTTTGTTCTGAGGTCTTAATTGTTATTTAATTTGTGTTCTGCTTTGTTGTGGAAGGCTGTGAAATGATAATTGCATTGTCTTTTTCCCTCCAACTTTCTTTGATGTGCGTCTGTCTCTGGACTCAATCGCTGCAGCCACATTAAGAGATTTCTTGCTTCTAGTCTCATTTAATTAATTAATTAATTAATTAATTAATTAATTACCCACAAATTATAAGACAGGAAAATAGCAGATTTCCTATAAATGATACCCATTTGCTGGCTACTGTAAATTCCAAAATAACAGAATATGATACCTCTAAGCTAAAGAAATGTATCACAATTGGACTTTCTCCCTCATTGTATGATTTTCTCCCTTACCCTTCCCTTAAAGTCAGATTTTCCTCTTTGCTTGGTCGATACTTAGCGTTCATATAATCTGTGAGTTTGTATGGTAATTCACCATTTGAATGGTGAATGATGATAGCTATTGAGAGAACACACACCAAAGCCCTGGGTTATGCAGCCAGTCTGACAGTGTGAACTCCATCCTTCTCTCAATGCATCAGAAAATGACTCCTCAGGGAGCCACCATGGCCTCTGAACTCGAATCCAGAGATGAACCCACACCGGTCGATACATGGATCCACTGTGTCTTGCCTATCAAATAGATAAATGGAAATAGCTGGGCACATGGGGCTGCAGCTCCTGAATATGCTCACCGAGAAATAATTTGTGTTGGTAAACATGGTTCCCATCAAAGCAGTGATTTAGCTAGGCTTTAAGAACTGGACAGGGAGTGACACTTGGAGACTCTGCTTTTGTAGAAACCTCTTATTGCAAGTTCCCCTCCTGTGGAGATGGATGTCCAGGTAATTTGCAGTTAGCTGCCCACCTCAAAGTCACATTGTGCCATTTGTGTTAGTAGGGAACGATGGGAGCAGGGCATGGTCAAGTGGACTGCAAGGTAGACAGACTGTTTTTTCTCTGTTCTCCCCGTGCGAAAAAGATTCCAATGGTGTCTGGCGCTCTGTTAAACACTTGAAGTGAAGCCCATCACTCTTCTTGACATTAGTAAGAGGACCAGGCCATTTCTTCTCTTCCACAAAGTACTCAGTTCATTTCAGGATTAGGCCTATGCTTACTATACAGTACAGAAGTTTTTTAATGCTCATGGCTATGAATATATTGCCATATTTGTTGTAAAGACATGCAGATAGATTAAATCTCAGCCCTTGGGCTTACAGTAATATCCTTGCAATTTAAGCATTGTCTCCCACACACAGCCATTATTACTTCTGTAGGAAACAATTTCTCCATTATAGTACCACATCCAGGGACCAGATGTATAAATGATGCGTACACACCAAAATAATGCATACGCCACTTTCCACACAGAAATAGGTATTTATAAAAAACAATGTGGCGTTAGAATGTGCGTACCAAGCACACCATAGTAGACTATTAGGTCTCCATAGAGTTTCATATAATAACATTTATAGATGTATGCGTTAACATCCTTTTTTCTACAAGCATGATTTTTATTCTAGCGCGAGTAAATAGGTTTGCATATATTGTCACTCAAATCGTGGGAATAACACACATCGGATCATAAATTAGACCTACTCGTGTGATCAATCAATAGGCTATCAGGGTTTTTCCTGGCTCAGAATGGGTCTTAGGTGCCACCTCCTGTGTTGAGTGGTACTTTGAAAAACCCTGGCTATTATGGCTCACAATGTATGGTGCGTAATGGCTGTGCGTAACAATATAATGGCTGCTTTGGCACTGTTAGAGGACATTGCCAATACAGCACTAAGGAGAAAATTTGTCTTATTTTCTGGCCCATGTGTTTATGTCCATACCAGGTTAAATAGGGGTGTGTCGACTTAATTGTGGGATTGGGCATTAGGCTCGTGCACGTGCGCACAGTTTCACGATGATTGAGATTTATCAAATGTGTGAACACCATGTAAGTAGGGTTTTATCAATCTGGAGAAAAGTCTGTGTGTGCATGTTTTCAATTTGAATCGACACAGAGTTTTATGCATCTGGACCCAGGACTGGAGTCAAGACCCCCTTATTCCTACCATACAGTAGAAGACATTTAGTCTGACACACTCTAACATTTAACAAAAATCTGTCTCAAGTCATGAGTTTTTAGTCCTAGAGCTGCTCACATCTTAAGATTCTACTGAGAATCATGCAGCATCACACATCATAAGACTCCAGCAGGATTTTTCAGAGATGTTTTATCTTAGCCCTCCTCTTCCTGTCGGAAATTCACACAAAGAAGAAAAAAAGGAAGCCAGCACTGTGGACAATAAAACAGCAGCAGCAACAGCTTTTGCCTACTGCCAGTTCGATTGTCCAACGGAACCGGGACTTGTGCTTCCCAGCCGGCATCGCCATGTTTACTACTCTGTCTGTCTGTAGAGCCTTGTCACATGACACTACAGGTGCTGATGTCAGCCAAAGAGAGCGCACCTATTGGCTGTTGACAGTGTAGCATTATGAACCCACATTGACCATCGCACACCTTTTGAGCCAAGACTAAAAACGTAAGATAATATTAAACATGTTTGATTTTGTCGTAACGGTCAAGAGGAGAAAAAGACTGCATTAAGACTCCGACTGAGTCTTACACCTAGCGATTGTTGTGACGGGAGCGCGCAGGAACTGCCGCAATTTTACTCCGACGTTGAAAATTTTTCTAAAACTGTTAAATCGCTTCAAATATCGTCTAGTGTAAGGCCAGCATTAGTCGAGTCCAAGTCAATTCCAAGACCAGGTCCAGAATAACAAAAATATATGCCCCAGAATGTAAACAGTTTGTTTTTAGCAAAAGCTAACCTTGCTGGGTAGCCGCAGAAAATCACTGGCCCTATCTAGAAACATTAGTATTATTAGAGGAGGTCTGGTAATGTAGTTTTTACTGGAGTGATTCAGTGATTTCAGTCCCGTTACCGATCAACTTTGTGATTATTACAGAGCGAGCGTCCCTGCGGGAGTAGTAGTTACCAAGCAAACAACCTGTACTGTTTTTCAGCGAACTCCCACATCCTTTTGTCAATTCTAGTACTGTCCGGATCGATGTATGTGATTCATGAATTACAAATACTTTGCAGGTACACATATTCTGGAATCTGACAGGAATGATACGGCCCCTTTTATTGGAGTAATAAAGTAATACATAGATTCGGTCCGATCGTTCATTAAAATTACTAACATGCAATGTAACATTACTAAATTACATTAACAATGTTATCCTGCAATACTAATCCCGTCCAGATAGGGCTATGTTCATTCCGGGCAAGAAAAAATGCACATGGCCGTGAGGTAGAAATGACCAATCACCAGACCTCCCCATGTAATACTAATGCCGTCCGGAGAGGGGGAATTCCGGGGACAGTGCCCGCAAGGGACAAAGCACCAAATCCAGGGGCTGTCCCTGGAAAATCGGGACATCTGATCACCCTAAACTCGCATGGTAATGGTATCAAAAGTTAACTTACTAGTGTAGCAAGACTGTAGCTAGCTCTTGGTCACTTGAAAACCATTTACGAGTTTTTAGTGTTAGTCATTTGACAAATGCTGAGCCAATATTGATCCAGTGCCGGGAACAGTCACGCACAAGTTTCTTTTCCATGCACTGTTTCTTAGTTGTAGGTGGAGGATCAGTATATAGTTAACTATATGTACTGCTGCCATTCTTGGCCAGGTCTCGCTTGTAAAAGAGATTTTAATCTCAATGGGACAAACCTGGTTAAATAAAGGTTAAATAAAAATAAATAAAAGTATATGTAGAGTCTGACAGTCCTGGGTTACACATCATTACAGTTGTTATCTTTTTAGATGGTCAGTTTCCATCTTCAACTTATCCATCTGTAACCTAGCTGTCACCATAGGCGTCCTGCCCCCACCCTTGCTTATACGCTCACCTGGAGGCAGCGCTGTTGCACTTCACCCCACCACCCTCTCCAACACAATGTTTTCAAAAGTGGGGCGATGCAATGTCGATGGGGGCGTAATTCCATCAATCACGGATTGTACCTTTAAAGAGACTCAGTGTGATTAGTGAATTGAGCAGAATATATGTAGTGAATGAAGCTAAATCTACCAGATAAACGGAGCTATAACGGTACCAGGGCCAGTGACAGGAGAGTTTGAAAGGCAGAAGGATACATCTTTCATGTGAAGGATTTAGCTCACAATACAGTGTGACGGATCTGTTTGAGTGGATCACACAAACCCCATTCTTCACAGCAGTTCAGGCCCAGAGTTCTTAAAGGCTTTCATGGCAGGAGAGACCTGCTGTGTGGCCACTAGAAAAAGTAAGCAAGATTTCATTCATTGAGATGTAGAAAAAGTAATTCAATATTTCCATAATCACAGACCCAATTACTCCACTCTGCAATCTCCTGAGGGGCAAGATAGAAAGGTGTAAATGCATCTTCTCTGTTGTTAAGCAGTGTTTTCACCTTTGTTGTCTTAAAATGCTCTTGCCTCGAGACCCAGTGCTAACACAGATTGCTTTGGCTAGTATGGCAGGCAGGTTAGTTTCCTCCAGTTAAATAATTTATAAGTTGAGGTTGTTTTATCACTCTTCAAAATCCAAACTGTTGAGGAAACAGCCTAACAGCCTTATTTAGCTTTCACTGTTTTGTCTTTGCACAGCATTCAGTGTGGTTGATACTAGACTGATGTCATCCACCTCTGATATGATGGATATGATGCAGATGGTTTGATTACATATTTATTGTAGAATTGATCAATATGTATGCATGGATTATTATTATCCTGGTGTTCAGTTGGGCGTTTTAGTGTCCCATGATGGTCTAAATGCCGTTTCAGAGGCTTTTCCACCCTGACAATAATACAATTCTGGGGGAAACACTGAATACTTTTTCTTTTTTGACGAATATTTTTTGGCTTGAATATCATCAAATTTAAATATATTGAATGTCAGTACCAACGAAGAGACCATATATCCCCAATTATAGAATCTCTCCACTGGTTGCCAGTTAGATAAAGAATTGATTTTAAGATTTTACTGATCATGTTTAATGCTCAACTAGGTCCGGCCCCTAGCCACGTTACAGACCTTTTAATTCCCTATGAGCCCGAGCGCAGCCTGAGATCCTCAGGCAGAGCCCTCCTGGCTGTCACTCACTTCTTAAAACTTACTTTTATAGACTTGCCTTTATGTAATTCCTTTTGAGCCTGCTCACTTTGTTTCTAGCTTGTTTAATTAATTTATTCAATGTATTTATTTATCTTCCTTTTACTGTTTTGCTTTGAAGCTTAAGATTCTAATTGTATCTCCTCATTATGTATGTTACTTTTCTAGTTTTTATGTCCTCTTGTAAAGCACTTTGTAAACTCGGCTTTTAAATAAAGTTAATTATTATTGGCACATAATATTGGCTACCAGCAGCTTCATGTTCGTAAATATCGGTATCGGCCTTCAGAAACCCATGTCAGTCAAACCCTCGTTGATATAAGGTGATTTATAAAGATTTATATATCTGTCATTACCAAAGAGTCACAAAACTATGACTGAATTTCTTTTTGACCAGTAACTTAAGAAATTATGGAGGCAAAAAACGTATTATATGCTGTCTTGAATACTTCCAAGGAGTTGCCATGAAAGGTTTTTGACCAGTAAAACATTGAAAACAGAAAATATATGAAAGTGCAGTTTGTGTAGATGTCCTGTGACCTTGTGTCTGTGACTGAGTCTCCCATCTCCTGTTGCAGGATGGCAATCCAGGTAGACAAGTTTGACTTTGAGAGCCTGCCCCAGCCGGACCAGGAGACGGTTCGCTTCACCAACCCCAAACAGCTGGAGGAGGAGCGACAGTACGCCCAGGGCTGCCAGATCAACAGCAAGTTGGGCATCTGCTGGAGCATCATATCCTTCCACCGGCTACATGTACAGTAGAGCTTCATCAGAGAAACCAGCCTGAGCTGAGCTGAGCTACAGTAGATACAGATGATAATGTTTTACATTCATATTTTAGTGTGCTTAGTCCCAGATTAATCGATCACCTAAACTCCAGTAGTTAAACTCAAATAGTTTTAAATGGTCAATCAGATGTAGTCAGTGCGGCATATGCTGAGTGTTGTTGTTGACAGCAGTCAGATCAGTGATACAGGGCATCTGGATCCTACATCTGGAGGCCCTCCGGCTAGCAGGAAACTTGCTCCACTGCAGTGACAGATGGGAAAGCGTATGGCGAAGTACTCGCTGCTCTGACACTGTGAAGTGTAGTTTGTGTGTGTGTGTGTGTGTGTGTGTGTACATGTGTCTGTGTGTGTACGTGTGTGTGCGTTAATTGTACTACGCTCTTTCAGCAGTATGAGTTCAACATTTGCCGATTGAACCTAGTTTGTGGACAGGCTGTGTTGTCCATCCAGGGTTACCTTTGACCCAGTCTTTGTCATGTACTGCCCTCTGTGTTCTGCTTAACCACAGGGAGATTACCTCCAACTTTGCATATCTATTTACGCTTTGTTGTTGTCCTCTGTCCAGTCATGTTATATACCATTGAGAAGCTTGCTATTAGTAGTAGAGAGAGGGAAAACTTGCGACAAAGGTCCCAGGTCAGATTCAAACCCAGGGCGCCTTAGCCAACCGAGCCACCAGGACATCCATATATATGTATTTATTATATATATGTGTTTGTTTGTATTTTGCAGTTGTTGCTAATGCTTGGAAGTGGCTGACGTGATTTGGGTTGAAACCTTGGTAGTGAAGACAGATGTAATTCTGACGTAAATGAAAAGCCTCCTAGTCAGCGTGCAGAGAGTGCCCCATCCTAGCTCTTAAGTAATGAAGTGGCAATTACCAATGCACAGACTCTGTTGTCAAGTTGAAGTTGGTGTCAAGTTGTTGGTGAGGAAGGTGTGCAATTAATTATTTATCCAGTCTCTGAGCTGTTCAACTTCCCATCATATTTTCAGTTTTATTAATGCATAAACACTCCCGTCATGATGTGCATTTATTTTATTTTCAAGCGATTTGTGTGGGCAGGAATAAAGAAAGAAAATGTCATTACAAATGTGTTCCCAGTGGTAA
Organism: Rondeletia loricata; assembly: GCA_900302605.1. Lineage (NCBI taxonomy): Eukaryota > Metazoa > Chordata > Actinopteri > Beryciformes > Rondeletiidae > Rondeletia > Rondeletia loricata. The sequence continues at coordinate 3,099 of OMLI01027453.1, read as the reverse complement.
GTCTGACAGCGCTTCACGTACTGTAGCAAAAATCTGCCTGAAACTGCCTGTTTGTTTATTTTATTGAGTTCAATCTAGACCATATGTTATGAGAGGAGTGGAAATCTACTGTACTCTCAGATAGGATAACACTGGTTTATGGTGCAGTTGACCACTGTGAGGCCAACTCATCCATGACTCCTCAGAAGATGGTAAATGAGACAATCGTAAGTATTAGTTTGACTATTCTCAGAATATATGGTGTTGGATCCACCCACTCACCTTGTATCAGAAAATCCTTTGTTGAGATGCTCTGCCTTTTTTGGAAATGGCACTCAAACCAATTACACGTAAGTAGAGACCCTTAGACCACAGAGAAGCCGAACATGTAGGTCAAGTAGCACTTTTTATATCAATATCTAATGTCTGGATTGCTCACGAGTTAAAAAATACAAAGAAATAGAGAAATAAAGAAAGATTTGATTACACTGCAGGTCACTCTCAGAAGCACTCAACACACTTGGCCTTGAGCAAAATATCACTTAACTTAAGGCCTGCTTTAACGCGTGATTGAAGAGCTGCCTACAGTACTATTCCTTTTTTGGTGATGGATTCATCTATAAGTAATCCAGTCACAGAGAAAGATGTCTCCATACAGGCACTGAGGCAAAGAGAATCAAAGAAGGAGCAAACATGTTATGGCTTCCCCTTCCCCTTGGGGAGAGAATTGCCGATTTCACGTATCATATGTAAATATACATTAAGTGTGGAGGTGAAGCTTATATTGCCCCTCTAACCCCCCAGCCACCCAAGCCCCTAAAATCAACTACCTGACCACCTGGGCAAGAACACCAGTGTGTTTTTTAAGTCAGACTAAGACCTAGACATAACTCAGGTGACTTTCCAAAATTAGAGCTTTTTTGTCTTTTAATGACCTGGAAACTGTGATCCATGCTTTAATTTCGTCGAGTCTTGAATATTTTTGCTCCCTGTACAGCTGTCTTAGCCAGCAGAGTATATCCACATTACAGTTTGTCCAAAATGCTGCAGCCAGACTCCTGATAGGAACTAACAAGAGACAGCATGATACCCCCATTTTAGGTTAATCTCATTGGACACCAGTGCAATTTAGGATTTCTTTTTAAATTGTATTGATCACCTTTTAGGCTTTTTTTTTTTACTAGTGCCTAGCTATACTTTGAGCTTTCAACCCCTAATGAGTCCCAGTGTAGCCTGAGATCCTCAGGCATTGCTCTTTTGGTAATTTCTTAGGCTGAAGAATAAGGGTGATCTAGCTTTCTCCATCAGGGTCTTTCGGCTCTGGAACATCCTGCCAACTCACCATGGGTTCACACTGCGAGCAACTTGGTTGATGGGTCGCTCTATTCTGACAGATTGTGGGTGGTGCGAGAGGCACTGCAGCTACAAAGTTCTGAACAGGCAAATCATGTACTTTTCGCTGGTTTGGTATTGCCTTTAATAACGTTACATCATTTTGATTAGCAAGCACTAATTAGGTAGTATTAATTTAGACCGTTCTCCAAGCATCATTTTTGAGAAGTCTTGTTATCTTTCAAATACAAGTTGTATAGAACTGTGAAACTTTGAATGGCTGGAATCAACTTCTCGTCCATTTTGCACTTGTCAGGCAGAACTATTGTTCATGAAACAAAATCACATTGGTTGGGAATCAAGGAAGCGTGGAAATCTGATTGGCTGTTGACGGCCAGTGACCATGAAAAGTTCAGCCGTGGCCATCTTTTCTTGGCTGACAAGCTTGTTGACTGTTCACACATCAGCCGAGTTTTCCTGGTCGCACGGCTCTGCAGGTAGCGAATGGACTAATGGAAAAAATAGAACAGCCTTAATTACATGGCTAGCTCAAACAGTTCAGTTCAGTTCAGTTCAGCTTTATTGACTGAGTTGGAACGAACATATTATAACCAACTCTAATGCATTTAGGCCTTGCTGTGACCTGGGAGTGGTCAGGGAGTAGCACACCAAACTGTATGAAGAAGAACTTCTAAAAACGTTCTCTCTCTCATTGTAGTATTATTATTATCATCATTATTATTATTGTTATTATTATTATTATCTCAGAGGTGTGGTGAGTTTTACCACAGTTTGACATAGTGTGCCACATCTGCAACACTCAACACAGTTGTACAGTACAGTAGGGCTGTAACGATTAGTCGACATAATCGACAACATTTATTATGCAAATTTGTATACATGGGTTTTTATCATCTACGCGTGTCATTATTTTTACATTTTCAGGCTGTATACACATGAAAGATACGTCTTATGAATGGGCGTTTTTGCGATATGCAAAAGAAGCTCTAGGTGGCAGCACTCCTTGAAATGTGTAGCTGATCGACATGCAGCAGAGAGGCAAAGAAGCCTCATTGAAGATGGCTGGAAATAGGGAGCCGAAGCGGAAGTTTAGGCCAAAGCCTTACCATGGTTGACTAGCGGCTAACTGGCTAGCACGATTTCCCATTGACTGCAAATGAGTATGTCTTCTGCAACTAAACAAAGCAACAAATGGTGTTTAGATTCACCTCTCTGTAAACTAAGTAGTTTAAGCTTTTAGACGATTTGCACGTTCCTGTTATTTTAGGGTGTAGAAACGTACAGAAAATACTTTGTAACGATGGAGAACTACATTGTAGCGTGTACCAACTGTTGATAGCGGGGCTGATCTTCCTGAGTAGGGAGTAGATGCTGTCGCTCATGGGAAGGTTTTCACCTCTTGAGATGCAATTTGGGACTTCGCTAAAGTATGAGTTCAGGCTCACGATAGTAACTACTGACAGTTTTTCACAGTAGCCTGTGAAGCTGTAGTTAGCTAGCTAGCTACCGTAGCTTGTTCCCTTTGCAGGAGATGGAACATTCCAACTAGCTAAAAGCCTGCTGGGTAGTGTTGTACCGTAACTTATTTTGTCATTCATGTAAATGATACTGAATAAATTTTTGTGAAATTAAGCCAAGCTTACGGTACAGCTTATTTAAAAATCAAAGCCATATGCTTTTTAGATTGCTTATATGAAGTAACCTCCCATTCATTTAGATAGGGCAAAGTCAACCAGAGGGTTGGCGGAAATTACATAAACTTCGGCT
>OMLI01027364.1:5963-21593 GCA_900302605.1 Rondeletia loricata | reverse complement strand
GCGGTACTCATTGGAGACAAAAAACAATTTCATGCCGCATAATTTATCATCCCGCTTTATCACGGGGAGTTTTCCTGCTCATTACGCAGAAAACAGGCCGATCCTCTGAGACTGAGCGTCCAACGTTATGGCAGAGAGACAACCGTGGACAGACGAACTGTCTCAGCGGTTAGCCAGCCAACTATACCAAACACTGAGTTTTAATGCAGGAAATAACTATAAATTACAGAAATTTAGTGGCAAAAGAATTGCAGGTATCTTAGTGTAGGATGGGCCTATACGACAGTGTTATTGCAACATACTTGGTTATACTCTCATTACATTTTTATAACCCTAAAACGTTGAATGACAGTGCTAGGTTAATCTTATGGGACACTGAAAGCTTCAGGTCATTTGTGTCACTGTGTCAAATATCAATAGGCCTAAATCACATGTAAGGTTTGGTTAACATGCGGCATTTGGCGCTGTTCTTCAGGCAGAGCAATCAGATGCGCCCATGGGACGCTCAGGCTTTTCTCTGGAAGAAGAAGTGGATCATTACATTTAGATTTAAGGTTAATTCATGTACATACGGCGGCTCGGAAGTGATTCTTAATGCGTTTTTCAGATTGAGACGCTTGATACCTAGGACTATCAAACATTGTCTAAACCCTCATTTTCATAACAATAGTTATTTTAAAAGTACTTTCAATGTTGTTTTTGCTAGATTAACCTGCTTTAAAAGATCCAACTGTTCTCATGATTTGTTTTAAACATATGTCCGTATATGACATGGTTATAGCGTGGTTATAGCGTGGCATGAAGCCCTCAAGGTGAATCCCTTTGAGATGTCATGTCTGGGCTGAAGGTGTCGATCCAGACTGGTAGCGACATTATTCCACTGATATAAGCCTGTCTGGTGTTATTACATTGCTTTTAATTATTCATTATTCAATTATGATGAACTTTTGTGTTGAATAATTTATAGAAACATTAAACTAGCGACACAAGCCTATTAATATTTCACACTGATGCAAAATGAATTTGATAAAGAAAAATACCCAATTGATAAGATGAACATGAACTAATTTGATTATCAACGCATATGGAGCTATATTAGCCTTTAAAAAAAATATAGAATTGATCGTATGTGTGTGTGTGTTATCTATCTATATATTATCAGTAGCACGTGTGATAATGTTTAGAAAATATTTAATGAAATAAATAATGACTTCTTTTTTTTAAACATAGCTTAGTCTGGCATTTTGTGAAATAAGCTGCAGTATGATTGGATCAAGCAAAGGCACAAGCACCCACAAACACCAACAGGCACCCACAGACACCCACCCAGACACCCACAGACATCCACAGACATCCAGACACCCACAGACACCCACAGGCACGTGTACACAGTTTACTTCTATATAGTTATGTGTTAATCACCATAAATGTCAGTTTAGTGTATAATTTTTTATACCCAATTTAAAGCAATAGGAGTTGACTATACCGGTCAAGCAAGTCGAGGCAAATAAGACACAGAAACAGAAAATATTTAAATTGTAGAAATAATTCTCAGTAGTCATGGACCACCCAGGAATAGAAATCCAGCCACAGTGTTGAAATGCTTTGGTGAATTCCACAAGTTACATTTTGTGACTGTGCCAGAAAAGTAAAGCCCATTCACGCTTCGAACCTTATGCCTGCCTCATTCTCTATCATATTTCCCCTCTTCCTGCCTTTTCACTCTCAATCTCTCATGACATCTGTTTTGTGGCGCCCCCAACCACCCTGTCTCCCATCGTCTGGCATGGTATATCACCGCCAGAGAGAAGTCCACTTTTAAGAAAACAACGGTCTTAAATACAGATGGACAATCATGCATCTGTTAATTTACACAGTGGTTTTTGTACGTTTAATGAGTTCCAGGGTCCGGAGAGTTACTCAGCACATAACTGTGCATCCATACTTTCAGCAAAGTTTTCATGCCGCAGCTGCGATATCCAAGTTAGGTCTCTGCTGTTTATAAGTCACCCATCTTTTCCTCTTCACTTTTCCTTTCGCTTTCCTCTACCGTCTCTACTCTTGGCTCACCTTTCCACATTACTGCAACTCAGTGTGTGTCCTCAGTGTGTGTCTATACCTGCAGGGCCACTTCAGTTTCAATTCAGAATTCAAAAACAGGTATTTGTAATTATCAAACAAAGTCAGTTTCAGTTGAGTCTTCGAGTCTGCTATCTAAATGATTTCTCAATATACTAGCTATAAGAACCTTTCTATAGCAAACAATTACCTGTTTTTGTATTCTGAAGAAAACCTACTTACTGAATTGATTGAATTGGTAGTAAAATGACCCCAGCCCTGATGTCTACTCCAAGCAGGGAGCCAGTACAAAGAAGCTGCTCGTAACCGCGTATAATCAGTGACCTTTCAGACCTATGATGCAGAGTTTTTCCTAATCTTCTCCCTGTTCCCTGCTCTGTCTCTCTTTCTTTCCCAGATGCCGAATGGATTGCCCACAGTGAACAGCTATGTCACAGCGCCCAGCATCCCTCCCTACCACCCTCCCACCCAAGTGTCGCCCTACATGGGGTACAGCGCCACCACGTCGGCCTATGTGACCGGACCCACATGGCAGCCAGCCAGTGGCAGTGCTCTATCTCCCCACAGCTGTGACATCACCACCCCTCTGGCCTTCAAGAGTATGACAGCCAGCCGTGACGCCATTCACCCAGTCACTGCCTCAGCACTGTAAAGCCAGCTACACCGACAGACAGAGACAGAAGGGAGAAGGGAGGGGGGAGACGGCGGCGGCAGAGGACACTAGTCTGTCCCCTCTGGCCCGCATCACCTCATTGCCACCGCCTCCTTTGTATTCCTATGAAGGACTCGGCCCCGGGACCCATATTTGTGGCGTTCTCCTCCACATGCTCTGTATGTGACCCCCTGACGCCAGCTAGACACAGTCAGGCCACAGAGACATGGGGGCAACAGTCTGTCAATTTGTACTACAAACTCATTTTGTTGTCTGAAAGAACTTGCAGGACAGGTGTATTGAAGGACTGATATGACTGCTACTATGACGAGGACATTTTGCCATCCATCTTCACGATTCCTCTTTACTGCACACTTCTGCAAATGTCTTTGGGGAAAATGGGGTAACGTATGACTTCATGAATCAGCAATCACAGAAGAGGGAAAACAAAGTTTGCATTTAAGTGTTTCAGGGTGCTTATCAATTGCTATTGTTTTTTAATGTTTGTATGCTTTTTTGTGTATGTTTTGATAAAAGTAACTGTCTGATGGAGCATTGTTTTTTCCCCCACCTTCTCTGAAAATGTAGCCTATGCAAGAGCTCCCGAGAGAAGTTAACATAATGTTTATTTATTAGACTAAGGTACGTTGAATGAAGTGCAATTCGCCTCACAGACAGCATGGGAATCTCCACGCACATTTAGACAAAATTGGCATTGGTCTGATGTTGGAGTCTATAGCATGAACAGTTGAGCTGCACAGTTCCAAATGTTGCACAATGAAATTGAATGTATCTTATTAAATTGTTTGGCTGTTATTGGTCTTTCTGAACTTTGCCAGTTGTTTGGGGAATCCTTAACACTTTTGATTGTGACAAGAAAGACGTCACCTTTACAACTAGAAATATTTATTTGCTTTACTTTATGCAACTGTAGCTATGGCGAATTCAACGTAGCCTACTTGCCTGTTGTATATGAGCAGGAAACTGCATCATGTCTGCAAACAAACCAACAACCAGAGGATTTGCCAGCAAAGGTGTGGCAATTCAAGTTTTCAGGAAAATAATATTCTGTGTGCTCATACAAGGCCCATATGTTCCACTGCCATGATGCGCCCCACTAGGGTTCATCAAAAACACTTTGTACACACAGAGCCTGTTTGACACGACCTGCTGCACTGTGTGCAGGTCTAATTGTCACCAGATTTAATTTTTTTAAAAAAGGATTTCAGGCATTAAAAAGAACATGGATCACTGACATATCTTCTCACCTCATTAAACATGGCCCTTAATATATCCACAAACATGCCTGTCTGAATTCTGGCCTTTCCAAGCTGGAGTCGGCCTACAGGAGATAGGCCTGTCAAACTTAAGTCATAGGACTCCATGATTTTAAATAAATTGTCATAGATATATTGTAGTAGTCCTACAATAATCTTATAGGTTTACATTTATTTTCACTTTTAAATTTATTTTATGGCAGGCCTGACACAGACATTTCATGTTCAGGGTAAATTCATGACAAACATCTTACTAATATTTATATATTTCTGAAATATAGAACCACAAAACGACCTAATATTAGTGTTTATTCTTGGAACATGAATGTAGCCTGAGCCTTCAGTAAATATCTCATAGGGTAATGGTATAATTTAGAAAGGCCTAAAATAATTTGTAAATATAAGTGAGGGCCTTGTGACATGAATTTACATTTTAAAGTATTTTGAAACAGGCATATATCAAACTTTGCAGTTGTATTTAGGCGTTATTAAAATATACAGTAAATCACAACATCATTGTTACATTAAAACAAGGGATCTGTGTACTGGGGACTCTCATCAGGCTCCTGAGGTGAAGTGGAGTCAACTTTGCATTCAGAATGACACAAATAAGGCTCGTTTGACTGTGGTCTCCAAGGTCATCAGGCATCTGACCCAAATGCTACTCTCAGCAGCCACTTTTCCACAGGAGGGCCAAATAGGGCTTGTCAGGGCCAACTCAACATGTTCATTACACGAAAAGAAAAGCACACGGCCCAGTTGAGAAATCACATGTTTGCAGAATGATGCAAAAATACTTCCTGTTTTGGAGGGGAAATGGAGTGACATAAATTATGAGTAAGTCCGACAAGCCCTGTCTAGCCATGCAGTGGAAACCAGACGATTCAGTCCGGTACAAACTGGGCATCAGCGTGGAAATGAGGTTGCAGATATAGCTTTATAAAATTACTCTCCAGCTCTTTTACATATCCACTGCTGAGGGTTGACGGGATGGCTGTTTTAGTTATGGCCCCAAGTTCCCCATACCTCCTGTGTTACAGCATAAACAGTCCCTCCGTGTGAGTGTCAACAGTCCTCCCCACGCAGGGGCTGATTTGACTTGGAAAGCACTCTCCCCCGCATCCAGTGGTCACGGACCGTTGCTCAGGGATCGTAATGTTTCTTTGACCGTATGTGAACCACATCACAGGGACGTGATGATCATACACTCACTGTACCAGCCAACCCTCACGGCCACCCCTACCATCTACCATCCATCACGTAAATGATAGTTACAACCAACTCTCTGTCGTGAACGTTCTTAGGACAAGAGTGGCATGTTTTTTACTCCAGCCTACAAAACTTTTCCTTTCAACTAGCTACACGAACTGAGCACACATCAGCCCCGTCCTGTTAGTCTCCTCTGACTCATACAACAAAATTAAAGTGTGGTTGTCTTAATTGACACCAGTATTTAAAAAATAGGAACAGTGTGTTTTCTAGACAGGAGAAATAGATTCTCGAAAGCCTAATAATCTGTGCTCTTGTTAGTATAATGTTGGTCAGCTTTATGGAAGTGAGGTCTAAAGGCGTAGTTTCAAAAATAGGGGCAAACACGTGTTTATAATTAATGATGTTGAGTCTGACTTCAGTGTCATATGGTTATCTTTACTTCTCCACATGCAATCAGAAACAAGACAGGCTTTTCCAGAGTAACACAGAGCAGGGTATGCAACACTGCGTGAATACACGACTTTATGCATGTTCTTCTTGTTTTTTAAAAAGACGCTGACAACAGCCAGAATGTTTTCTTAATGCCTTAAAACAGCACAGGTGAGTAAAACCTCTTAAAAAATCAACCGTGTTCGGAAAATCACAGCATGTCTGGTTGTCTTCGGTATGTATGCGTGTGCCTGAGCCTCGCACATCCAATCACACCGACATGAAACACTACCTTTACACGTACTATGAATCTTGGACTTATTAGTACTTATTAATCATTAAGTTTCACCATGGCTCCATGGGAAAAGACAGGTACAGCCATGTCCTGATTACATGCCGGTCGAAGTGGAGCCAAGGAATGGAAATGTTAAGGGTGAGGATGAGGAATATGTGTGGGATGGGGGTACGAAAATGAGGAAAAGGGGACCTGGCTACTGAAGATTTATGATCAGCACGGTGTGTAGGGAATTCAGGTGAAGGGTGGTTCTGTTGCTTAGCTACCACCAATACATGCTGCACATGTTACAAGCTGTCAAGTCTGAAACAAACATACGCATTCAGCACTCCATTACGGAGAAGACAGGTTAAGCGCTTACAATTCCATCAGTCTGCAAGCCACAGTTGTTAGTCTATCACCAAGGGCCTCTGGGCAAAAACCAGGAGCCTTTCCATTTTGGCAGAGAGCAACTCCCACATTAATGATGACTGTCAAATGCCAACGTGGCTCAGTACAACTTACTACTCTCTACCAGATGAGGTTAAGGTGGGTTTTGTACAGAACAGCCACTACCCTGAGGCTGAGCAACAGGTGTGTGTGTGTGTGTGTGTGTTTGCATGTGTGCTAGGCCTAGGGTGTACATATTTGTGTAAGAGATAGATCAGCACAGGGAGAGAATGTGTGCGGTAACCTCCATTCCTCAGTCGCATTTGACTTTCTTGAGCTTGTTGTTTTAGCTTGCGCGAAGCTATGCTGAGGCAATGACTCCCCCCCCCACAGAGAGAGAGAGAGAGAGAGCGAGAGAGAGAGAGAGAGAGAAGACTGACACTCGGTTGGCTAATACAACCTCCATGGCTCAAACAACAGTGGGCTCTAATGGGGGAAAGAAGAGGAGGGAAGCGGCAGACTGAAGGAAAGTGATATGCTTATAACATCGCCATGTTGAAATGTTCCCAGAGAACACGAACGCATAGCAGCACAAACACGGTTACAGGACAGGACACATGAGTGCATGCGCGCACACACACAAAAATTCGAAACCAGAGTTCAATTTGCTTTTAATTCATTTGTTACCAATACATGCTAGTAATTTTCCATAAATGCTCAAATGTTTTTGGTTTAAAAAAAGGTCTACATAGAAATGGAAGTCAGGTTAACGCGGTTTCTTCACATAAAAGTCAAAAGCTTGAAATCTATGGATTTTAAATATATCCATAACATGCCAAAACATTTTTCAATTAACAAAGACTTTTGTATGGAGTACATAAAAATATCAGTCATGCATAAAGATACTCATTAAAATATCTCATTATATCTCACATTATAGGCCTTAACAATAACACTGTATGGGGATTATTAGGGACCATTGTAGCCGTTTGGTTTGTTTCCACATGATGTAAGGCTCAATGCTATTGGGTGTGATCACTGAGTCTATCTTTGCGCTCATGTATGCTTGAATGAGTGTGTACATATCCGTGCCTTTGTGTACATACATGAAGTACATGTATGTTCCTCCTTTACCGTGTGCCAATGTGCGTATACCATTGCTGTGGTGTGTGTGTGCAGTATGTTGTCTGCATGCTGCTAGTTGTCTGTAGCCGACCTCAAAAGCTGCTTCTTGATGAGCAGGTTTACATTAAGACGAGTGTGATGTCTGATGGAGATGGATGGTCCAGCGGAGGTGTGGTCAGGATGTATCTATGGAGTGAGTGTCATCTTAATTCAATATGTACTGTGCAGCTGTATGTATACTGATTATCTTTTCTCAACTGCCCTGTCGTGACTGTCATGTAAACACGCCTTAACTCCACTGTTGGCGTTTTACTTTATTTGTTCTTGTCATCCTGAATTGAGTATCAAATCTAATGGTCCACAGAAGCTGTTAAAAACCTGTTGTATAATTAAGAGATATATTTTGTCAACCTCCTCTGATAGCTGCACTGTATGATATTGTATTGTAAAGCTGATTTGGTATGATTGTCACAGTTTGATGGTGTGTGTATTATGCATAATAGTATTGTGCATACTAGGTAAAACAACTTTGGTCTGACATCAGTGGGATCAGTCAAGGGCGTTCGGATTGAGGTAAGATCCATAAGGCACTCTGGTGGGTTTCCTTTCTCAACCTTTACCAGTTCCTCTGCAGCCATCCAGACACGTATTCATAGACCAGCAGCATCACTGCCCCACCTGTAACCAAACAGAGGGGAGAGATACAGTGAATACATTATAGATAAACATAGCGAGGTCGGGCAAAGCAGGAAAAACTAGCAGGGTACACACTGGGCCATGCTCGCAGATTTCCATTCAAATCACGTATCTTACGATTGTTGTCAGTGAACCAAATGTAAACATCTATTTTGTATTTTTGTTAGCGTGTCATGATGTTAGCCATGCTGACTTTTACATACTTGGATGTCTCTGCTGTCAACAGACTGTAAAATGGTCAAAAGTAATAACTTTGAGACTGGCAGCAATGTTGGTGAGTTAGCTACCAGCTCCAGCTACCTGCACCAGTACCTGGATGGTCTTTCTCCTTTAGACTACACTGGAACAAAGATAAAGTTGCTTTGGGAAACCCTGCCTAGACTAATTATTGGAGACTTGCTGGGTATACCAAAATAATTATTTCAACTATTTTACCAATTCAAAAACCAATTATTCAAACAATCTCAAACAAAGTCAATTATAAACTGAACTTAGTACTGAACCACCTCTGTTGTAACAGCCAATCGGTGATAAGGAGGAAGCTTCTAATATCAGTATGAGAAACAAATGAATGTTTTTGATTTTACCTGGTCCAAGCCTCATTATCTTGGGCACCAACCCCTTGTACAGTGCCAAGTACCTACACAAAGGAGGAAGGAAACATGAGGTTACTGTTGCATAAACACAAAATATTATGGAATGGTTTACTTCCAAAATACATTATGTCAAAATCTAAATTTTGCCGTAGAGTAGACTGTGATTTGAATTCATGTGTGTGTCTGTGATAGTGTGCATGCATGTGCATGTGTGTATGCATAGGCCGGCATAGCTGCAGAGTTTGGAGGTGAGTGACTGCCTGCCTGCCTGCCTGTCTGTCTGGCGGCCTGCCTGTCTCTCACCCCAGTCAGGTACAGAGAGAGGTCTAACGGCCAGTGTTGGCGTGTACCTGCCCCTTAATGCGTTCAAGGTGATCAATGGCTGGCCGCCTCCGCCTCGTGCTCCCCGTCCCGCTCCCTGCCCCCGCCACTGTTGGCGTTAATAAGGCTCGGCCCACTTCCTCCCTGGCCCTCTGTCTGATTAGATTGACCCGTGGAGCGCCGCGCGGCTCGTTAGGGCCTGCTTAACGACGTCTCCCATAGGGACCACTAATTAGCTGGGACTGTGTTGTGTTAGAGCAGGGGACTGGATGTGGCGGAGGGGGCACCCTTTATGCACCCCTGCAAAGACAACGTTTCAGTGCCATTCCTGCAGCAGCCCCCACGGCTCCTGTGTCCACTAACTACAAACATCTCGCTGGCCCTTGTCTAGCATGGCTGCATGGGGGGAAATGGCAAGCCTAAGGCAATTGCTAACATAACACTAGATCTTTCCTTGAAGCTTCCATTTAGACCGGTCATCCTTAGAGGCTTGAAAACATGTTAACATTTACTGTACAACTGACAGACTGCAGAAATGTATGATCACACACAAGAGAATATAGCCCAGCACTGATTTCTGAATGTAACGTCACTATTTAGTTTCCATTCATCAGATCACAGCTTAGCATCAAGTTATGCACGCACTTTCCCTGTAGTCAGAGTGGGAAATTCACACCACACACTAGCTACATCCTGGTAACGTCTGGCTATGACTGGTACATTTGTCTTCTCTAACAGCCACTTTGGCAGATAACCAACAATCAACTGCTAGCGAAACAGAGAAAGTGGCTCATAGATTCTGTCCCCCCCCCCAGGTCCATACCCCTCCTCCCGGTACACCAGCGCCATGGTCTGGAAGCAGGTGCGGTACTTGATCTCTCCTGGTACCGGCTGGGGGCCTTGGATGCGGCTCTTGGCCACGTCGAAGGGAATGTTCACACAGGAGGAGATGGTGCCGGATACCAGGCCAATGGTAAACTTCCTCAGGAACTCTAGGCCAGGATCCTGGTGTGAGTGAGAGGAGCGATGGGACAAAAGTGAACAGAGATACCTTTACTACGGCTGTTTCTGTGGCGTCTATATACGTGTTGCATATCTGTATTCCACATGCATCATATCACTGGAAACATTTCTGTAGAGGACATCGGATGATACATTTGGCTATATATACAGTATCAAAACATAAAAATACAATAGTAAATAAAACGTAGGGAGAGAAAGTAACGACGTGGGGTTGATACAACATTGTGAGACAGTATGTGTATATGTAGTAAGGGAGAGCATGAGGGGGCTTGTGCATATGATTGCAAAGCTGGCATGAAAGCCCTGATCATTTTATGGTAGCGGGGGGCAGATTAGTGCTTCCTGACTGCGGTGCGGCTTTCTGATTGGCTGAATAGAAGCACATGTTCTTTGGGGAGCCAAGAGAGAGGATTTATAAACAGGGTTCATGCAGGCAGACTGGGGAGGCATATGGGGACAATTTGGGTAATTGGGCTGTGACTCGGCACAGGGGTATTACTGTACCAAAGAAGCCCAGACTCAGAGAGCTCTGACAGCTAATTGGCCAGGATATTTTTACAAATGACAGCAGCCTCTCTGGTCCAGGCCTTTCTCAAGCGGCTGGACACCCTGAGAGCTGAGGTAAATCAACAGCTAATCCCACTTCTTCTCTTTTTTTCAAGTGGGATGTGGGGAAGGAGGTAACATACCCGCGGCCTAAGTACACCCATCAACCCACTTCCTAACAGCCTTGAGCAAACACCTCCTCACACATTCACTTCTGAATGATGGCAGTATGCTGTCTGCTCCCTCTGTACTATTCAAACGGTGATATGAGAGAAGCCTGAGCTTGGCTTGTTGAATTTGACTACGGACACGTTTGCGTTGCAAGCTCATTGCTCATGTTGCTGACAAAAGGGCTTTGGAGAGACGCTATCATCAGCCCAGAGCTGTCTTTATCCTCTCCTGCCTCGATGATGGTCATAGTTAGTCTCTCACAAACGCGCTCCATCAAAGCACATACCTGAGGATCATTCTCAAAGGCAATGGCCACAATCTAACAGAGCTATTTGAGTCATCCAGCCAGATCATTATAATTCACTTGGTTCTCTGTGCATCATACCTCACTGGAAAAATGTTGAATATAGCAGCGATTGGGCTCCCACTGTAACCTCCTCTTGAAAGTAGTACCATTGTCTGCTTCCAATTAGTCCATTGGAGTTAATCTAATGCTCCACTTTGTACATGTGGAACTGGCGTATGGTAACGTTTCCATTAAACAAAATTAACTTTTGTTTGGGCCATCAGGCTCTGCCGGATGTGTAATCTGAAACTTTGAGGATGTTATGGAGAGCAAACAGACGAGGCATTAGCGGGACTGATCTTACAAGCTCCTCTCTGATTTTTCTTTCCTCCTTGCCACGGTATTCATGCTAACCAATCATACTGTCAAACACTTGCTGTTCCCCACTGGCTAGGTGGCTGGGACACGTGCATATCATATAGCCTGAGGTTAGCAAAAAGTTGTTGCAGTCAACGGATACAAACACCAAGGCCCAGCAAAGCTAAAGTGACTTGTCTCTCAATTAACCTAGGGTTAAACCCAAACAGGACTGGAGGTGTAGGTGTGACCATAGGTTTTGATTGGCATGTTACCGGGCTGGAAGGAATGGCATCCTTGACATTGAAGTAGAAGCCAAAGTAGATCATGTTGAAAACGCCGTGGCGTCCCAGCGTTGACGTTAACCCTTTATTCAGGCCTCTCAGTCCAAAGCCGTCTGAATTAATGATGCGTCTTGCTTGGGCAAATGAGGAGGGTTGCTGTATTGGGGGGGGTTGAATTCAAAGAAAGCACATGTTAAAGGCTGACAAAAAAACCACTGGGCCTCTAAACAAATGAGCACATCACTGAAATGTTACAAGTTGGTAAAGTCTTTTATTGTTCTTGACCTCTTTGAAGGAATCTCTGTTGGCCTGGAGACTGACTTTCACCACTTCAAATGGATTGACGACCACAGCCTCGGTCAAGCCTGCGCCCAGCCCTGCTACAGACAGTGCCTGGGGGGGAGATGGGCACAGTATAGCAGTGAAAGTGTGAAGACATTTGAGCAGAATAGTCAAACTGATGTGAAGGGTATAATTGGTGAATCAGAGCAGTTGAAAGTCATAAAGATATATCCTATCATTTACTAATGCCTTGTTTTCAGAAACTTGTTCTCCAAGTCGCTCTGTCTCCTCTACAATGGCCAATCGTTTCTGTCACGACTGTCATTGTTATCGTTTGACAAATGTCAGAAGACAGACAAGAGGGGGAGGGAGGTGAACAAAAGGTGACAATAGGAATGTGAGTAGGGAAGTAGAGCGCTGATTGATTGAAGTATTATAAGAATACGTAGTTATATATAATGTATTATACAGAAATATATGTCTGGCATGCAGCTGACAGTCAGTATATGGTGCAACAATATCTATGTGTATCTGCATGGGGGGAGGATGATGATGTATGTGTGTGTGTGTGTGTGTGCGCGCGCACGTGTGCGTGCATGCGTGCTCAGAGAGAGGCGTAATGGGAACATGTCAAGAACGTGTCTGTAGCTCATTACTCTTCCTGCCTCTTTATCCTGCTGTCAGAGCCCCGGGACCCATCCTCTCAGACATGCCTCGCGCTGTTTACACAGCCAGCCAGCCACGTTTTAATTCCTTATTTGTATTATTACTGTGTGTGTCCTCATTAATCAGAGTGAAGGTATTCAGCTGTGCCATGCTGAATAGGAGAGGGGGGCAGCCCCACGCCATTCAGGCCCAATCTGTAATTCACCAGCACTAATGATCCTACGTGATTACAGTACTTGATACCCAGGGGCCTCTCGGGCAAATGGGGTTGGAGGCACTTGAGGAGGAGGAAGAGGAGGAAGAGGAGGAAGAGGAGGAAGAAGAGGAAGAGGAGGAGGAGGGGGAAGAGAGCATGATGGATGGGACAGGTAAACATTTCTTCTCCGAAGGCTGTGCAAACAAGCCGAAGATATGCGCCGTGCCGGGGCAGCGTCCACACTGTGAGTAAAAGCTGAGTTACAGGTAGGCCATCCATCATGCCTGACACTTGGCTGCCACCTGAATAGGTGGTGTGTGGTGACCACACCCCATCAACGACAATCTGTCTTGCTTGCAACTCTGACTCAATATGAGAGAAACCAGATTAGTCAAGAAGGATGCAATCACTTGTATCTTCACGGCGTGCAGTGTAACCAGGGTTAGAAATCAACACCCACCAAGCGCCACATGCTGGTAAACTTTGTCTTTGGTGGATAAATTAGTAAGGGTCGCCTGCCACACTGACCGGTATGTGACTGACCACCATACACTCTCTCTAACCATGAGTCAATCAAATCAAAGTAAATGAATGGCTCTAGATCAAACAGGCTCCTGATTGGCTGCCTGTTACACTGACTTTACACAAAACGGTAGCGTGCAAACTTTTCCTCCCGTTGCTCTGTTGCCTGGATGGTTAACTAGCCTAGTGTCACTAGAAGGCTAGAAGGCTAGCATAGCAGGTGTGAAGCCACACAAAAAAAAAAAAAATGAAGACAAGAAAACATCCATTGTATAAGTGAGTGAGTAGGTTTTAAATTAAAACTCTAGATTTACTCACACATTACCTGATTCTGTACATTAAATAGCATTGAAAACACAGGGTGACATGCAAATATATATTAATTAATTTGGCCGGAAAAAAGTATTCTTGGCAGTTTTTGTTTTGTTTACCAGCCTCTGGCAGGCGAGGTGTAACCTTCTTCCTGGTCCCTGCAGATCATCCTGTGTGTGTGTGTGTGTGTATTTGTAAGTATCAGGTGTGAGTGTATTCAGGTGTTTCTGTGTTTAAGACTCACCACAGCAGGAGACAAAGGGGTGAGATTCAGCAGCTTCTTGTATTGCTCAAAGGTGAAAAACTGCAGAAGAAAGATTGGGATAAATGAGCTGTCAAAAGCCACAGCGCATTCACAAGCTGACGTCTCTCCACACAAACACATTCACGCGCGCACACATGCATGCACACACACACACACCCACACATACATAGAGACACACACACTATTGGAAACAACTATCTTTAAAAGACTCAGGGCTGAGCCTCGTGTCTAGCACATGAAGATTAAGCAGTACTTTGAATGTTACGCCGCAGCCTCAGTGGAAAGGGGCAAGTCTAATGCACACCCTCAAAAGGAGACACATCCACTGATTTGTTTATCTGCGCTAAGGGCAAAAAGCCTGCAGAGGCGTTTTAATCGGAGCTTTAATTTGCTTTAATTCTTCGCTCCAGACATTTCTCACCATCAGCCAGCTTTGTTCGCTGTGTGAGCGATTACCCCATCTTCTCAGTGTGAGTGCTTATGTTTAAAGTTCACACATCCTTGTCTCCAGCATCTCATTACAGAGCAGCTCCATGCCAGCCAACACCCCCCCCCCTCCTCCCCATCACCCCATTATACGCTAGCAGGGAGCGAGAGATGCACTGAAGCTTCCCTACAAACAGATACAGCCCGTGTCAAAAGATGGGGCTTAAGGTTTGCTGTAAATGCTTGTAGGTCAATATTTGGTACGCCGGCAGAGCAAATAGGAGTAGCAGGAAAGGCAAACATGGCGGAGGGCGGGCGTCACGAGTTTAATCAACATGTGTGCTCCATGTTAGAGTAAGTTGGGTTGTTTTCACATGGTGTTGCAGGACTCCAGCCGCGACAGTGAAACCAGAGTCTGAGGGTTGTGTCACGCTACAAACAGCTCAACCGCTTGTATGGACTAGCATGCCTATCCTTTACCTTACCTTGACTGCTCTCTTTGGTGTCTCTGCCACAATTGGAGGAAGGATTCCCTTATAGAAGCCAAAGATGCTGCAGGGAGAGAAAATTAATTGTTACATATGGCAATCTGACGACTGTTACTGCTTTCCACATATTACGTCCAAGACGAATTTCCCTTGGGATAAAATAAAATAATCTTGAATCTTGAATATTATGACTTAAATGAGTTATAAGGCTCCATCAGTTGTTTTGATCAAAAAAGGAGTTAGTCATACAATTTACAGTTTAAGCCTTTAGCTGATGCTCTTAGCCACAGCGACTTACAATGAGCGAGCAGGTACTGGTTCAGTGTTTGCTCAAGGACACATGGCCTTTGCAGGGATCGAACCTGTGAATTTTCAGTTAGACGACAGTCTCTAGGCTGCCATAATATAGAATATGGAATGTGAAAATGAATGCAGACCTTATAATGCCAAGCTCACAAAATGGCAACAGAAAGTACACTGCTGCCATTTGGATATACTACTAACATTTATTTTAAAACCACAAACCCTGGTTAACATGTTCTTTAGGAATTTAAGGGGGAAATCCTTTAAGAATCAAATTCAGAATTTATAATACTGAGTGTTTCAAAAGCAGGTATACAATTTTTAGTAGTAGTAGTAGCAATAATAATAATAATAATAATAATAACTAGAAAAGGTAAAATTTTCAGAAGAAAATTTGTGTGCTTGCTTCCGTTTGAAAAGGTAGACAGTTGAATTCATCAGAAAGAGTATAA
>OMLI01027340.1:2176-12379 GCA_900302605.1 Rondeletia loricata | reverse complement strand
TAAAGTCTGTCACACTTGCTTGAGAACTGTGCAGATGTGTCTGCTGCAGGACTGTTTAGCAAACTGTCAAAACTCAACTGATATGCCTTTTATTTACATACTAGTTAAGCAACCGTTTTCTTTCCCCTAGTGTCCTATGTGATTAACCACTTCCTCACATATGTTCTACTACCTATTTTAACTTCCTCATACTTGTACCGTTAAGTTGCTGAACTGTTTACCAAGACTTTGTGCTTGTCCTTATCTGTCAAGGCCATGTGAACTCCACAGTACCATAAATGTTATTCTATCACGATGACAAATACAGAAAACTCCATGTGGCCGCATGATTGTAGATGACGATACCAACATTTTGATTCCCTCTGTGTCAAACATAGTGGCCCCATCTATTCTGTATTCTGTCTCCCCCTGCTGGCTTTGGAATAAACTGCAGCCGGCAGTCATCCATTTGGAAAACCAAATGCTCACAGTTACACCAAAGATCGTCTATGTTTTATGCTTTCTCCTCTCAGGTTAAATCTCTTTGCTCTTCATTGGAGTAGTCTGGATGGTGGCCTAGCTGTAGCTGTTCCAGACATCAAAATGTGTTACTTGTCCTTCACGCTATGCCCTCTAATCACATGGATAAACTCTAGCACAGGGATAAAGGACCCCCAAATACTGGGGATATACAATAGACCATGGACCCCCATTTGATAAGACTGTCCCAAGGAACCCCATCTGAGAAAGGTTAATGCGGATGTAGCATAGAATTACATAAAGCAGCTCTCTGTACTGTTGATGAGGAGATGGGTAAGTGGGTAGAATGAAACCCGTGATTAAAATAGTCTTACTAAAGCAATCTATCTGTGAGACAACTTTTAGGAACTGAAATAATAGTGAAATTAAACTATTCTTGATGTTGCTGGGAACCCCCCCAAGGACCCCTGGTGGTCCCAGACCCACTTTGGGAACCACTTCTGTAGCGCACTTGTCTCATGGTGCATTGGAGGACAACATGGTATCTCCTTGGAGGCAAGAGGTTGTGCCATTTGCACTTGTCTCCATTAAGGAAAGTCACTTGACTTATCCCCTAGTGTTACCAATTTGACTCAAGTTTGCCACACAGCAGAGGAGTCCTGCAACATCACAAGTCAATGACACCTAAAGTCCCCTATCATTAGTATCCTTGTGCTCTTCAGTGTGGGAACCTTTAACTGGAGTTTACACCCTAGGTGCATCTCTTCCTGTGTGAGCCTGCCCCCTAGAGTCCATTCATTGTCAATGCACCCATTTCCCAACAACTTGGGGAATTTCATGATAAGAAATAAACAAATGATTCATCAGAAAATAATAAACAATGGCTTGTAAGGGACAAAAGTTTATTGTAACCCTACAAAAGACACAGGGCGAGCAAAAAAATACAAAACAAAAATAAAATTATAGAAAAAAAAAAAGATTCTCATTCTTATACTTGTCTGAAAACTATCCAACATACACGGACCACAGTATAATTATTCATATTCATATTTTTAATATAACATTTTATTGTAATGCTGTGTATACATACAAAATATAGCAAACTAAATAAGGCAAATAAATAGAGGTACAATTTACAGGAAAATGGAACATTCCTCAACGTTTTAATCTTTTTTTTTATCTTACTGTATCTCAAACATCAAGAATGGTGTACAAAATGCTTTTCCAACTGTACATCTTTAGGTGGAGGAATTTTTTTTTTTTTATCCATAAAAATACTGACTCCTCACAATTATACAACCTCTAAAATCGGGTGCAACTTTTCTCAGGCAGTACAAATTGTCGTGTAACAGGTGTTTTCCATATTGCAAGCAACTTGATATTAAAGGTTAAAGTCAACACATCACACTTTGTGCACCCTTCTTTAGGCATGCAGGTCAACGCCAAGTGCATGATTTGACAGAAATGTGGTAGTGTCAGCAAACATTCCCCCTTTTTACACACCAAAGCAAGTGACACAGACAGGACGAGTGAGGCCTTAAAACTCAATACACTCTTGTAAAGTTGGAGCGTCACCCCGATAGGAGCTTCACTCTTTTTGCCAACCCCTTAAGTCTTTGTCCCCACAAATCCCATCTCTGTAATCCACTAGACTAACTATGTGTTTCCAGCGGCCCAGCCGGAGTACCCAAACTCACTTTCTTTCTCCATCGCGTCACGGGCTACGCACCACTCTTTCATCATTACAAGTTGCACCCTCTTCATTTTTTGGGGGGGGATCTAAGCCCACAATGGCGCTGTGAATGGAAATGTCCCATAACAAAAGTGCATTGAACAAGCTACTATTTTCACTCCTCTGATTTCCATCTTAACACCCCAATCAGCCAGTCAATGGCCAAATAAACATATCCAAACATGTAACAATACAAACATGTAATAATACTGACAATGTTGCAATACCCCTCGGTAAATAGTCTGCACTACAATATGGATTAAAGCTCTGGATTAAGATTTTAGAGGGACTGTCAAAGTCTGTAACTAAACTTCTTAGAGTAACTCTAAAGACAAAAGGAGGAGAGGATAGAAAATAGAAAAGCTGAAATATACATGAGATGCTGGGTGAAGAAAGGGCAATCATACTGTCATGGGGGGTGGGGGGGATTTCAAAGTGTCTAAAAGTTTTAATCTATTTGGTATAACAATTAACATCTGCAAAGTGTGGGATGAGCAAACACAGAGATCCTCTCTGCACCGTGTCTCTTAAATCTCCTGAACCTCACAGCTTAAAGCCGATAAGAGAGATTAAACTCTTTGTGAAAAGACTTGAGGAATAAACCCCTGCCTTGAAATAACTGATTATGGATCAATTAAAGCTTCGGGGGGAAAGGGGCATGGGATTGTCCCTACACAGGAAATTGGGCAAACTTCACCTTTTGAACTCATTTAGGAGACAGTGGTGAGTTACTGTACCTACAGCTGGGGTCAAGTCCCACATCAAGCACCACAGAAGTTAATAGTACGGAGGACACAACCTGAACCGTTAAACTGGTCATCAACACAATATCTGTCACATTCGACACCTCAAGATGGCGCCAATCAGGCTAATCTCAACTCGGTTGCAACTCTTTGATTTACTGTCAGTTCCATTTTAACACCATATAGATTTTTAGAAAGCCACTAGCACTAGAAAACAACGGCAATAGGAATGGTACATGTGTGAAAACGGTCAGAGGCACTTACAGGTGAAAATTAAAATGCGTAAGAAGAGAAAAGTTGGCAGAATGGAAAAACGAGGCCAAATCTGGATTAATGCCTATAGATCATTACATACAGTATTGGGGAGGAAGCGATGGGTCTGTCAGTTTATTCAGAGACACTATAATGTTCAATAACAAGACCAGTTCTTTCTTTCTCTGTCACTGTATGTGGATCCCACATAATCACCAGATCCAACCTCAGAAATGTCCTATTCTGCCTTGTGTTTTATAACACTATATACCAAGTGCTTATTGAGTCAAGTGCTGTGGGGACATTTCCATCTCTTTTGAGACTTGTATCATATTTGCTTCAACTCTGCAATCTCCCTCACATTTCCCCAATGTTTATGTTTTTCATCAGTCAAATGGGGAAAGGCAAAGGAAGTGCCACAGGGTTCACAGTAATTGTGAATGTGAGAGTTAGTTTTATTTCTTGTGAAAGCTGTTATGCCTATACGACACTGCATAAAGCTGTCATAAAAAACCCATAGCTAGTGTCCCGGTCTTAAACTCACTTCCCTTATCTATCTCTGGATTATTAGGACACACACATGCATGTACAAACAGAGGAGATTAACACAGGATGTGTCCGTTTTTCAATTTGCCCCGAAAGAGCCATAAGTCCAGTCCTCTTACTGCCCTGCTGGACGCCTCACATATGGCCCTATACTGTACTACAGTAACCATGCACTCGGATGGAATGACTACAATGGGCCATCAACTTAACAGCACGTTCTTCAGGCACATCATAATTACTGCATCTTGAGAAAAAAAACGTCCTTTTCCCCCTTTTTTAAAAACGTCCACCAACCTCCTCCTCCTCATTTTAGTGAAAAGGAATTTGCCTCCGACTGTCCGTACAAACTGCACGTGTGTACGAGTGGAGAAACCCATGTGTTGCCGTCTCCAAGCTTACGTGCAGTAGTATGTTTACATGTGGTGTATGATTCTGATTTGAAATGGATCAACCCTTACATTCGATGTCCCAGACTGGATTGCGAACCCATCGGCTTCCTTATCTCCCTAACCACTGAGCCTGGGAGCCACGCCGCCCACAGCGGAGGCCTCACCCCAGGATTAGAGCGCTCTCTGTGGGTAGACTTCCAGCACCCCCCCCCCATCCTCCAGCGATCTCTGTCCATCTCTAAAATAACCCTTCAGAAGATCTCAATGTCGTACCAAGGCAGACCCCAGGACTTTCCAAAAACGTCCACATACATTCCAGCCTTTGTCTTGCCTACTGCTAAGGGTTTAGAAATATATAACAAAATAATCATTCAAAACGGTAAAGAAAAGGACCTAAGTGGGCGGCTGTACATGGGGCTTGAGTCTCGTTTGTTCACAGAGTTGTCTTGGTAAAGGGTTACTGATAGGAATAGCGCCAAGCCGTACATAAACCAAAATTTGGAGAGATGGTGGAAGGAAGGACAAAAAGAAAGATTATTTTCTACAATGCTCCCCGAAAGCTGTGTTTTTCTCCCTGTTAATGTCCCGTCATTGTACACTATTCATAGTACTATAAATATTTGCATCAAAGCCGCTCTAAGAAATTGTACACCCTTTAAGTGCTGTGTTGTACCCTCACATTGCAATAACGTACACGTTGGATGGCGGGGTCCGATATTACAATGCCAACAGAAATAAAAAGACAGAAACATGCACATGTGCAGCGTGAGCCTGAATCTCGGCAACAGCGTAATCAATCGCTCGTTCAACTTGAGTTTTCTAAAGATAGGCTGGATACAGCCTCCATGGCCATTGAGGAAAGCTCCTGAATGAGGACTGCTGTCTGTGTTTATTGTAATACACTTGGAGAGAGAAGTTACCAAATGTTTTATGTTAGCACCATTAGAACAGATCCAATCTCAAACACGTCTAGAGATTAAAGATGAGATTCATTGAGTTGCCAGACACAAAAGGGGCTAAACCATATTTTCATAAATGGCATTACTTCAGAATTCTTGTTACATTTTGCTTATAATTACAGAAAGGAGTTCTGTGGGTCGGGTTGTGGGGTTACAGACTAAAGAGTGTAAAGTTTCTCAGAAAAGGTACAGTGCAAACAAGACATGGAGGTGTGAAAAAGACAAGCTATCTTCTTTTTTTCCATAAAGCGCAAAATGTAAAGGAATTCACTTCAACAGCAATCATTTTTGCAATGTGAACTTCAAACACAAACAAATAATGCATTGCGTGTACAAAGACCAAAAAATTCCATGAAAACATAAAAAAAACCTCTACATCTTTGCAATTAGCTTGTCTGCATCTAAATATAAATATATATAAACGCCTAATTGCAGTATGTTTTGTATTAATACATATACTTTTTTTCCCCTCATTGCTTTGGCGCTGGTTAATGCCAAAACAATCAACCATTGGAAGAAACAGAGTATAAGTGACACTTGAACCTTATGGCACAGTCTACATTTTGTTAGGTGGATCAAGGGTGAGCTGAGTTTTTCCTTGAGTTGTATCCTCTGAAATGCCAGCTGGGGAAATGCTTCCTCCCTGGAACTGCTGTGTGCTTCACGTGGCGCTCGGGAAGAGAGATGAATCCCAATGTGACCCCAGTGTTTTGAACCGATGCCCCCCAGCTGTGTCACCGCCATCTGAATCCTTCCTCACTCCAGAAGCCCGACGCCCAACTATCAAGCACTGTGGGACTTGTTGACTCCGTTCCCTTCTTTGCAGTAAGGGAAGTTGGCTCTTATCCATCCATTCTGTTGCTGCAGGATCAGGGTAACTGAAAAGAACCCCACATAAGCAATCACTGCAGACTCTTTTGGTCTGAAGAACGCCTGAACCAAGCTTGACTGTGGAGGTATAACTTGCCACCTCCCAGCTTCGTTTCCTGCCCTGGAGTAGTTTGAGAGTCCTTTCTCCAATCCTTTCTCTTGGCCTCGCCTCTACATCCTATGTGTTTCAGAGCCAGATAGCGAAAAGACGGTGCTGCTCCAGCACTAAAGAACTTACTGAGGAACAGAGAAATGTTTGTGAAAAAAAGAGATAGAGAAACTGAGCACAGTGCTAAAAGAATATGGTCCAAAAACATGGTATAATGTGTCACAGTGGTCTGTCCGTCCATCCATCCCAAGTGTCCTTCATCCAACTCAGGAGATCATAGTGCGTTACGATGTCCAGGAAAAACTGGGGTGGGGAAGAGCTTTACAAGAGCAATCGAAGAAGAGTGTCGCATCCTTCAAACGGCGTGGCTGTCAATACATGTCGCTACACGTCCAGTCCAGTCGTTCTTTATATCCTCTCCAATGTCACCGACCGCCTGGTCACAGTTCGAGGACCTGGAGTAAAAGTTGTAACTGTGGGTGTTAAGAAATTTACACCATGGCAGAATTCAGGTGTCTACGTTTTTATTCTTTCCTTTTCCCGACCTAGTAGTTGACCTTGGTGACGGCTCGTTCGCGGCCGCCACTCTCCACCAGCTGGTTGACGGAGCGCTTGCGGTTGCGTTTGAACTTGTTCAGGTCCTTGTCGAAAACCTCGCCCGAGCGCAGTGCCGACACCAGGTCGTCAAACTCCCCGCCAACCTCGTCTGAGGCTCCGCTCTTCTTGGCCCTCCGTTCGCGCTCCCTCTGCTCCTTGAGCTGGAATGGGAGAGAGATGGGGGGGATGAGAAAGATGGAGAGAGAACGTGGGCGTGGATTGGGTATGGCAGTTGCTATACCTTGGCTTCATGGAGTAATTCAGAAAAATTCCATAGTAATTAAACAAACAAAGAAATTAGCACTTCATATTTTCTCTAAATCGTCTTTTCTTTAAATAAAAAATAGGTAACTTTTTTTGCTGTTCCATGCTTTCATACACTCTCCAGGTTTTAACTTCATGTTTTACTACCAGAAAGTATTTGAATGTCAATTCAGTAATTATTTTTGGTGACTGACAAATTGCCTGACTTTAAACTGTCCCGATGCAGTAAACCCCACCCATCTGGTACCCCGAGCAAGATAAAACAGACTAAGAATTATTTCCAAATACTCTTTGCCGTGGGTCTAGTGTATGTCTCTGAATGAGTGTCTCACCATGGCCTCCATTCGTGCCCTCCTCTCCTCCTCGTCCTTGCGTCGCTGCATGTTCTCCAGGTCTTGCCGTGCTTCGCTGAACGACTGCAGGAAGGTGTCGAAGATCCCAAAGAACTCGTCGGGCTGCATCCTTCCCTGTTCCTCCCCAAAGTGCTTCAGAGACTTGGCAAACTGGACAGAGACAGAGAGAGAGAGAGAGAGAGAGAGAGAGAGAGAGAGAGAAACAAGTTTATAACTTTTATTAGGGAGTGAATGAGAAGCTGGCCTGTGTACACAGCACACAAATGACAAATGCTTTTTTGTATGTAGTCTCTCTGTGTATTACCAACTGTGGCCCCGATCTCTCATAATATGTTCATGTAGTGCACGTGCGTACACGTGATCCAGCATATGCATGCCTATGCGCAAATTCATTTGCCGGTATGCATGCTTGATGTTCTCAAAAACTGTACACACACACACACACACACACACACACACACAAAGTGGGAAAATGATTTGACCACCATATGTCCACTCCTCTCCCCCAGCTGTCCAGTGGTCTGTGCCAGGATGATGCCTCCAGCCAAGCCCACTCCAGATTCCTATACACGTAGCTTAATACACACAGCAGTACCCGATATCAATAAGCCCGGCCTACATCTTTAACAATAATAGTAATTATAATGAGATATTTGTTTGATCCCAGGAGGAACCCATTCTCGCCACAGGGAGGTCAGAGGTCGGGGTCAGCTACAGAACAGCAGCCCTGGAGCTGGTAGGGAGTCAGTGTCTTGGTCAAGGACACTTCAGCAGGGTAGGGCTGAAGGACTGTCTCCCTATTCACCATGCCACCCTGCTGCCCCAAATCATCTTTGATTTCAAAACAAACAGGTCACCAGTTAGCAAGCAGTATGTGCAGCAAGATCTCTAGAATGTAATGAATCATTGCTTTCCCATTTATACTGCAGAATATGTTGCAAGCATACGTATGTGTAATATGTGACAGCAGTGTTCCAACACTTTCATGTCAGCTCTTAGTAGGTAGGTAGGTTTTTAATATGGATGAGGTGAGGGCAATGAGATATTTACAGTCTAGTCTAGGCCAGCTAAACTTCCATTCCATTTTATTCCGTTGTGATATAAAGGAGTTGGGGTTCTCCTTTTCTGAGGATGTATGTCATTATGGGCTTATCACCATGGCAACCCCCTGTTTCCTCTCATCCCCCCTGGGTCTGAGCGAAATGAGTAAACACACACACACTCGGAGGCACACAGACATGACTGATCGCACACAAATACACACACACAAACACACATTGCGGGAGGCTAATTACCTCTTTGTATTCTTGATAGAGTCTTAAAGGGGCTCTACTGTTGGAGTTTGAACTTTCTATCAAGCATGTTGAATGAAGACATTGTCAAAAGATTTTGCCTGAGCAGTTAGGTTTAAAGTTACCGTATGTTCAAAAATCCATTCATTTTTTTTTACAGGCTATTTTCAGATTAACACATCACGACTCATGACACATCTTTTCCCTAAACAACCGCTTAAATCCCACCAATTAGGCAGAGGTATTGTGACTGCTCTGCATGTGAGAACTTGCTCTTCGAAATTCACTCAAAAAATACCTAATTAACGAAACCACATTTACTTAAAAACCACATGAAGCACTGAGACACAGTACGTGGGACCTTCATGGAAGACGGGGATGTTAAATCCTCAGAG
This sequence comes from Rondeletia loricata, assembly GCA_900302605.1. NCBI lineage: Eukaryota > Metazoa > Chordata > Actinopteri > Beryciformes > Rondeletiidae > Rondeletia > Rondeletia loricata. The sequence continues at coordinate 3,419 of OMLI01027340.1, read as the reverse complement.
TATGAATGTGACGAATGTGAACATTTGCATTTGATAATTATTCTTGTACCCTATTAAAACTGTACAGCTTGTAGGCCATGTTGCCCTTGGCTGCTCTTCTATTATCGCCTGTTTGACTGTTATATTTCTCAGGACCACTTAACTATGAAACAGTACATCTCTTGCTTGGGCACCAACCACGGACTTGAATAAAAGTTGCTGTCCCTGTGCATTTCTCCTCTCTTCTGCTGTCTCCTGTAGTCTCTACTACTACTTCTGATCTTATCCGATCCCTCCGTGGACACTAATGCAGTGAAGAACTGAAGACGTGAGCCAAGCTTGCCCTACAATAGCTCCTCAGTTAGTGGCTATCGTCCCGGAACGGATTCCCCCTGCCGCGTTAAGCCGGCATTCATTCCGACAGCTTGTCAAACACTTGTCTCCTTGCTCCTTCCCCACTGGCAAACCAGCCTGCCAGCTGTGCTGTGCCATCTTAGAAAGTACAGGGAGAAAAAGTTGACTACTGGTGTAATAGCTAAAGAATGAGAGATTACCGGCTGTGAGGTGGCAGGTTCAACCATAGTAAGTTGTGTGAAAGTGAGAAATAAGTGTTGGAAATGGGTGCTGAACTAGAAGAAACAGACCCCATATCTGGGTCATATGGTTAGAAATCAGTTGTTGTGTGTTGTTTTCCGTTGCTGTGAAAACTATAGACTTTAAAATGGCACTGTTTTGTTCCTGGAGAGAGACTGAATCTTGTACTGTCTCACAACATGTCTGTGTGTGGGTGTGTGGATGTGTGTCAAGCATAAACCCCACCAATCTCTCTGGATAAGAGAGAAATCCCTTCCCTCCTCTGGCAACCTCTGTCCCAATAACCCACATGACCTTGGACAACTGTAATCCTTTGTAATGTATGTAGTAGTGTCTGGTGATCACTCACACACACACACACACACACACACACGTTTGTTGCTATGGAGCTTTACGAGCCTCAGTGGGTTGCCTACACTGTTGAGTCATCCGTCTCTACCTCCTTAAGACATAAACGCCAAGCGCACACCCACACCTCCATATTTGTATTCCACTGGAGTGAGTAAATGCGTCAGACTCCCCACTTCCCACCACACACACACACATACACACACACACATGCACACACACCACCGTGCATAGGGAGAGTGTGTGTTAAGAGTTTGGGCCGGTGAACACAGGTTCTTTTGTTCTAACAGTAACCGGTGCCCCGACCCTCCCGTTCTTTTCC
>OMLI01027284.1:0-10965 GCA_900302605.1 Rondeletia loricata | reverse complement strand
GGAAGAACGACAAATCGATACAGTCAAATCACATTTCTGTAACATTGTTGTTAGCCTACCTATATACAAGCATGATGTTTTGTGTGGTGGTGTATTTCCTGGAGGGAGTGATAAGAATGTTGGTCAGTGACATTTCTTTATTGAGCTTACATAGCGTACCTACAGTGGGATGCTGAATCAATGCATTAAAATGAATATTTTATCTTAATGTAAACATACATGATGACTGGTAATACATGCATTGAAGAGAGGTTTTGTGCGGCGGCCGGCAGCACTCTGTCGAATGTGCATGTACTAACGTTATAACGGAGTGTCACGGACACGGAGAAACGTAAAAAAATAAAAAAAGTATCAAAACTCGAAAGGTTCGAAAGGTTCGATTCATTTACATGTATCAACTCGAAGGATCCGATACCATGAAAAGAATCGGTCCGCCCATCACTATGAGCAGGACTGTGGAGGTGGCGGGCCGACATTTCGCGGCAAATTTATCGGATGTGACGTTATGCGTGTTCCCGAGCCTGCCTCTCACACACACAACACACACACACGGGGCACGCACGAGCCAGGAGCACTGTAAAAGAGACTGACTGCAGTTCCCCTAACGGCCACTGTCATACACTGTCAGTAAGAGTACCAACTTACATATAGGGCCTTTAAAGAGCCTAGGTCTACGGTATTTGGAACTAAATACGTACCGATGTTCTTCATTCCCTTGGTGGCTTAAGCTTTCTCCTGAGAGTGTAACTATGATGCTTTCAAAAATCAGCTGAAACTGTCCATTTTCTATAAGCTAATATTGTTACGCTTGATACACAAGCATATAACTTTTCCCTGCATAAGTAGCTACTTAACAGGGACATAAGATACATAAGCCAATGAGCCAATTACTCAAGATATGTAAAATACAGCCTTCAGAAAGTATTCAACCCCCTTGACTTTTTCCACATTTTGTGATGTAGACTGAATAAAGGTTTTATTGAATATGGATTTTTTGTCAACAATCTACACAAAATACCCCACAATGACAAAGTGAAAACATATTTTTAGAAAATGTTGCAAATTTATTGAAAACTAAATACAGAAATATCTCATTTAAATTAGCATTCTAACTTCTGAATCGATACATTGTAGAATCACCTTTGACAGCAATTATAGTTTCAGGTCTTCTTTGATATGTCTGTATCAGCTTGGCACATCTGGATCTGGGGATTTTCTCCCATTCTAACTTGCAGATTTGCTGATGCTCGGTCAAGTTGGATGGGGACTGTCTATGAAGTCAATGGGATTTAAGTCTGGGCTTTGGCTGGGCAACTCATGGACTTTTACATTTTTGTTCTGAAGCCATCCCAGTGTCAATTTGGCTGCATACTTAGGGTCATTCTCCTGCTGGAACATACATTGTCACCCCAATTTAAGGACTTTGGCCCTCTGAAGCAGGTTCTCCTCATGAATTTGTCTGTATTTGTATCCATTCATTGTTCCCTCTATCCTTGAAGCCCACCCTGACAGCCTGATGCTGCCACCACCATGCTTCACGGTAGGCATGGTGTTAGATGGGTGGTGAACTGTGCCCGCTTTCTGCCAGATATAGTGCTTTGAATCCCAGCAGAAGTTAAATTTTTATTTAATCAGTACACATAATCTTTTGCCTCATGCTTTCAGAATCTTTCACATGCCTTTTTGCAAACTCCGCCATACAGCCCAGATTTGTGAAGTGCTGCACTGACTGTTGTCCTTCCAGCAAGATCTCCAATCGCAGCCAAGGAACTGTGTTGTTCTGTCAGAGTGGTCCTTCCTTGGGTTCTTGGTCTCCTCCTTGACCAAGGTCCTTCTTTCCTGGTTGCTGAGTTTGGTCGGACGACCAGCTCTAGAGAGTCTGGGTATTTCCATATTTTTTTAAATTTCATAATGATAATGGAGCCTAACCTTTATTTAAACAGGCAAGTCAATTAAGAACAAATTCTTATTTACAATGATGGCCTGGCAAGCGTCAAAATGCATCTTGATGGAGAATTGGGGGAAAGGGGATGGAAAAAACTTTTTGAAATTGTTTTATACTCTTCCCCAGATCTATGCCCCATTGCGCCCTCACAAAAATCAGCTCTCTAACTCCTACAGATATTTGGTAAATGGTAAATGGACTGCATTTATATAGCGCTTTTATCCAAAGCGCTTTACAGGTTGTTTTTTTTAGAGTTAGGTGTCTTGCTCAAGGACACGACGACAGATTATTTCCCCAGGAGGATGTGGACTCGAACCACCAACCTTCCGGTTGCTGGGCAAGGGCTCTACCTCCTGAGCCACTGCCACCTCTTCCTTGGACTTCTGGTAGAGTTTCTGCTCTGACATGCACCGTTATAAAGACATGTGTTTTGTTCTGTATCATCTCCAATCACTTGAATTGGCCACAAGTGAACTCAAACCAAGTTCTAGAGACACCTCATGGACATTCAAAAGAACGTGGATGCACCTTAACAAATGTTGGAGTGTCTACTGCAAAGAGGTTTAATACTTACTTACTCAAAACATTTCAGCTTTCTATTTTTTATTACTGCGTAAAATATGTAAATAAAAAAATCCACTTTGACATTATGGATTATTGTGTGTAGATCAGTGAAAAAATATCCAAGTGGTGCTAGAATGCCATTACTATCTGCACTAAAAGGAAAACAATGTGTCAGTACAGCAAGTCTTAGTGCCAAATGTATTAGAAATACAATACAGTGAGATTCAGTTTCACTTCCCCCAGCAGTCTTCTTTTGGAATAACTTGTTTGAGAATATTAAGTGGAAATGGACTTGGTTATTACCCCAAAATTAAATACCTCTTAACCAACAAAGTCAGAGAAGTCATATTTCAGGTTATGCATACTGGTAGACGTTCCCCTGTTTAAGTGAATTTAGCCAGATTCAAAATCGATCTGGACAAGAACTGCTCATTCTGCCAAACGGAAGATGAAGCACTAAGTCACCTCTTCAAGGACCGCCTCTACAATCAGGTTTTTACGGGGTTGACTCTAGTGCTACATTCATAAGAAAATAACTTTTATTCATAATAAAAATGGAACAAGTTTTATATGGGGGTTTCAGTGAGACAATAATGCATTATATGTTGTCAACCTGCTCTTATTATTAGCCGAATATCACATACACACCAGCAAATTTCCCAATAAAAAACCCAATTCTTTGTATTTAGATCAGTTCTTAGTAACTATTTATGCAATAATCTCAAAGCTATTCAAACGTATTCCACCTGCACTGTTTTTTGTACTTGAAGTATCCGTGAGCCTGCCACTGTATCCTGTTGTTGTTTAATTATGTACATTTTCAGCAATAAAATGATCCAACTTGGAATTTGGAATAGCTGGTAACAGTAATAATAATAATAATAATAATGGTCAAAATTATTATTTCACTCGGATCATGTCGTTTTGCATGAGCAGATACCATTTTACTGAGGCACATTCATTCAGTGGCCTGAGGCGGACTTGAACAGAATCCAGCAAGTTAAGAATAAATTATATTTATTTCCATAACCCTGCACACAGTATGTAACTAACAGATTTTTGGTAAATTTGACTGTCAGTCTTAAAATGAAAGTAGAAAAGGCAATTTGATAAAATCCAACAAACTCTACCGTAACTCCACGTCATTTCATTCATCACAAATATTGTACACGATCGTCATAAACTGTACAAAGATTGGTGTGACAACAGGCAGTCAAAAACTGCATACACGTTCATTTAAAATGAATGAATACATTTTGTATTTGACCCAAATTCACATTTCTACATAAAAGATTATCATTGTTGAAAAAGACAATGTGCACACACACACACACAACACATAAACACAAGCAACGTGGCATACAACTGATAATGTCACTGAAAGTAGCTCATTACTGAGTACATAGCCAGCTAAAGGGAAGGCATCATTGGATTCAGTTATAAAGCTACAGTCTCATTCAGATGTCATTTCAAAAGATGCTTAATGTAGAGATATATGATATATGTCTGCCTGATTGTAAGACATATACTGTGTGAGGTTAAAAAAACAACAACCTTGTTTGGCTTCTATGGTAATGTAACCCAACCAGTCTAGTGTTGACAACATCATGGATAAACCACACCATGGCTATGACTCTGTTATGTCTCTTTTCATTACCTTGCAGTCCACTACTCTTCAGTCACAACAAATATACAGAAATAAAGCAGGCGCAATTTGACTAGTTTTGCTACACATTGGCAATATTTGGTCTTCTCATCCACTTGTACAATCTTCCCACTCCTATTTGCCCGTAGACTTATACAGTACACGTAACATATCAAAGTTTGTCAAACACACAGAAAATGATAAACTGGTTAATCTTTGTTTCAAGTAAAACAACTCTTTTAAAATCAGTTAAAATTCCATCTAAGTATTCACTAATGTACACAGACTGCAGTTTAACAAAACTAAGCCTGAGAGCAATTTGCCTGTCCATGAGTATTCAAAAAATCAGAACACAATCTGCCCAAAACAGGACTCCTTTCCTGCCTTCTCCATGCATTTAAATAAAGATTCCAGGCTGGGCGGTGCGATAAGAGCTGATGCTCCAGTGGTAATTTCCCTTAAGGAAGATCAAAGTGCTTTTTGTGTAACAACAGTCTATGAGGGTCCATCTACATTGTAGGGAGATGGATGAGGCATGAAGGTGCAGCTGCTGCAGCCACAGTTGTAGAGCTCATGGATACTGTTAAGTTTGCAGAGCAGAAAGACGTAGCTCAATACACTGCTTACCTGTGAGCAACAGAGGGAATGATAGAGAAATTCAGAATATCACAAGTTACACAAAGACCTCCAACTAAATATTGCAAGAATAATAATCCAGTAATGGCAATTCATCATAGTGACGCCATGGAAAATCCATTCAGGTGTGATCATGCTGATTCTAACAACTCAAGCTACTGCCTGGCTGTTTGTGCGTGATAGCGTTTACACATACATTTATCTATGCCGTCGACATCCTCTTGCTCTGTGATGACACGGGACAGACCCTCCATCAGCAGGAGGGCTTTATGGTAGCGCTGGACTGATGCTATACCATGGTGGAACATCTCATCCAAAGCTGCAGATTGCACCTGGACACAATAAGAACACACACACACACATACACATAAACACAAGTAGTGTGGCTACATGATATCATCTACTGTAGACATCATGTCAGCTCTACAGCTCTAAACCATTACTCACACAAAAGACAAAACATACTAGATAAACAGCGTTGGAGATGCATACTGGAAAGCTAGAATGGATCTGGAGTGCATGTCCACAGCCCTCATAGTGAGGCGAGCTCACCATGTGCACAGCATGGCTGTAGATGAGCTTCTCTGCGGTGATGCCATTGAAACAGTCCATCAGCTTCTGTTTGTCAAGCAGGAAGCTCTGCAGCCGACCGCTGAGGGAACGACAGTACGTTACGCAGCTCTTGTACAACTCATTCAGCTTCCTGATCACTGCACACAGGAGATACATGAAGCCATTAGTAGCAATCTGTATTTTAAATTGATCTTCTTAACAGCCCTCAACATACCTTACAAAGCCTAACATCATTATGACCACCACAAAATAAATAAAACCTTGTTGGTTAAAGCTGCGCTAGGCAATTTCGCACGATGGCAACACTCTTCTCTGTTGTAGCCTGACTTTGTGATTTAGGGTGATAAGACATACAAATTCTGCCAAGTGCAGCTTTAAATGTTGAACATTTTATAAATGGGGTCATTTGGAAAACCAGAGGTCGCAGGTCTCACCTTGCTTAACTGTGGCAGAGGGAAGGAGTCTGTCTTGCTTGATATTCTCTTTAGCAGTGTGCAACGCTGATGACAGAAACTCTTCAGCCTTCATGTACAACACTAACTGCTTTGCATAGCTGGAATATGCACAAGGGAAACAGAAAAATATCATTCTCAAGAACATTTGTGGGGAGACCGCTAGAAAAGTGAGGCTATGTGTTGAGAGAGTGTAAAAAGCTCAACGCTTCTCACCTCCACTCTCTACTTAGAAGGCTGATCTGGTCTGCCACCAGGCTCTGCTCCAGAAAAGACACATCAGGACTGTTGCTGGCATCCAGCCCAGGGTCCTTAGAGGAAGCCATTTCCATGACACAGTGGACGAAAGCCAAGGTGAAACGGAGATCATTCAGAGCATCTGTATGTGCCTGCTGTGGAAAAGGGACAGATAAAACATTGTGAATAGTGAAACCATTCCTGTGGAAGCCTCCTCCTGCTTTTGTCTATTTTCTGTACATCTACAAATCTACTCTGTGCCTGTATTCAAGTCAACCGGCAAGATACATATCACCTAGCTGAATCATCAGAGTGTTTGTCTGTACCTCCATCAGTGTGTCTTCGGGGAGCTCTGGAGGGTGAAAGACCAGACCGCCGTGTGAGGTAGCATCCATGGCTTCACTATCACTGTCTCGACGGCCTCCTCTCGGGAGCAGGCGACTGCTGAAGAGCCAGGCTGAGCTGACATAGCTGGGGGACCCTGCAGTGAAGACAAAGACAAGTACAGCTTAACCCTGAGCAGCTGAAATATGAGTAATGAGCAGAGTTGGGGCGTAATAAGACGACGTCACAGGATTACAATAACCAGATGACAATAAATTGCTAACTGTAATCTGTTGCAGTTATAGAAAGACATATCCATAATAATAATAAAAAAGCCCATTACGGGTCGTATATACTAAGCGTTTGCAGTGGTGTTAATGCAGTTGCGTGTGTAAAAAGTGCAGATTCTGATCCACTTGTGGAAATTGGGTGGACACTTGGCAGGAGACTTTTAGCGTGTTTGACCCAATTAATATGTATCTCGATGAGTGGCAATGGTAGGGCACTAAAATGGAGGCGGAGGTTACTGAAATGAATCACTCCCATTGATGTACTAAAGCAAAACGGTCAATTTCTCTTGTAATTGCGCACAGCATTTAACGCCCAGAGGAAGCATGTCTGAACTTCTCACCCTGAGAAAGCCATGGCTGCTGTGTTTTTTGTTCAGAGGCACAACAGGTACAGAGGACGACAAATAAGAGGGAGGGTGTTCCATTTGAGAACTACTCTCTTTCAAATGTCACAGGATGAGATTAAAAGATATGTTATAAGCGTTATTAAAGATGGGACATGACGTTACATGTGCCAAAAATGGAATACTTAGATATGCCCAATAATGTTGGAATATTAATGTGCATGTCAATGCCCTCAGTAGGAAGTCAATATTCAGGAGAGTCTGAACACCTACCTGTGGACATCCTGGATACCATGGCACCAGGAGGAGTGTTTCCTCTGGATGGAGATCCCACAGTGAAGACCACAGCGGGTGGGCTGTCTGAGGAACCAGGACCTCTATGAAAACCACTAGGTGGAGCTGTAGGAACAAATAAGAGGAGCCGAGTCAGTTGGCCAAGCTGTTCTTAGTAACTGAATTTACCCAGTAAATACTGTACATGGTCATGGCCACAGCACTAGTTAACTCAAAATAGTCAGACTCACTTTCATAAACATTAATGCTGCTTGCCAAGGATCACACTGACTGAAACGTTCCTCTCAGTGACAAGGACTCTGTAATGGTGTATTGTGTGTTTTATGTCATGGTAGGTATTGATTTATATATATATATATATATATATATATATATAACAGATTTACCTATCTTTCCTAATCAGTGAGAGAAAAATATCATCAATAATTACCTAAACAGCCTTACATAAACAAAGATACACAATATGTGTTTGCTTTCCCACAGCGGAAATCCATTTGAATGGCTGTAGTTGTGCTGCGTTGCCCTGGTACCTGTTGTGTCCATACTTTTGTCAGAGCTGAGGCTCTCGTCACTTCCTTCCTGCAGAAGCTGAGCTCCAAAGGCAGCCTTCAGTAGCATATCTGACAGCCGGCCCGTGCTCAGTGACCTGGACATTCAATATAGCCAAAAACACCATAAGCAGCATTTAATGATTAATCAAATGACATATGGTGTATATAACATCTCCAGGTCCCAGAGGATAGGTTCTCATATCAATAAAACAGACTCACGATTAACTGATGATCATTCCCAAAAATACACACAAACAAACATCAAATGATCTTGATTGAAACAGTTTTGACTTAACAATATCTCTCAATGCAGAATGGTTGTATTATGGTTGAAATCACAAAAAGATGCCATTACAGTTTTTCAACAGAAGAAAAGTTCTGACCTTTTAAAAGGGCATTTCTTATTGTCTGGTTTCCTGATGAGGGAAGCAGGGGACAGGTCAAGGGACTGCAGGTCTGGGACTGTCCTGATTCGGCTGGGAATTGATAGTGGAGCCTGCTGTTGAAAATAATTTAAAAGTTCTGAGACCTAATTGCATTGGTAACACATATTGTTACCTGGTGAAAGCATAAAACATGATTACATTTGACTGTTTCTCTTAAAGTGGATTCTACATATTTTGGACGCTGACCTTGGGGCTCTGGGAGTCAGGCCTCCTTATCTGGATCTTATGCCTGTGACTGGAGCTGTGCTGCATGCCAGGAGAGCCAGCGAGCAGCCCAGTCCTGGTGCTGAGGGGGAGAGTCTGCTCTGAGGTCTTGGGGGTGGTTCCCACTAGACAGTGCAGAGCACAGAGGGTTACAGTGATTAACTATCTGTCCTTAAGCGAAAACAGTGAGTTTGGCCTGTTTTTTAAGTGAGCAGTGCTAAACAGATGCTTTTCCACAAATGGAAAACTCGCTCTCTTGCTCTTAATATTGCTATCACTATCGCTATTGCTCTCTCAACCTACACATACTGAATGCAACAAGTTCAGGCACGTTCTCTGGGGGTTGTCGAAAGGCATTCTGGGAAATTTTGGAAATCACTAACTGAAGTAGAAGTAGACAAGGCAGGTTGAGGGAAAGTGGGTACACCAAAAAAGTAAACACTTCATCATAAAATAACCCCTGGAACGCACTGAACATGATAGATTGACAATATATAACAGTGTAAGAGTATCCAAGGGTGGATTTTTCCTATAACCCCCACATGGCCTCCGTCACCGCTGTTGGCCAACAATGATGACATTGTACTAGGAAACTTCCATGTATGTAACTCTAGGAGTGTGAAGCAGATTTTCCCTGGGCATCTGAAACAAAGGCCAGTATAGATGCCTACCTAGTGGAGAGGACTGTTGTGGTCGAGCTCCACCAGTTGCCAGCCCTGAGGAGCTGAGGACAGAGCCTGGACCTGGGGCTCTAGACCCCCCACATCCTCGGGAGCTTTCACTGCTGCTGCCAGCACAGCAGAGTGTGGCCCTGAGTGACATGAGCTACAGTTAGACAATGTCTCCTCTCAGAGAGAAAAGTGATAAAAAGACACAGGGGTGGGGTGGGGGGTGTGATAAGATGGGTGGGAGGCTGTACATGCCTGGTGGAGCCATGCAAGCCTAAGGGTTGTAGGTTCTGCGCCATACGTTGGTAGTTTTGGATCTGAGTTGGGACAGGAATGGGCACAGACTGGCTGTAGTTACTGCCGCCGAACTCAATGGGCTTGCTACGTGGATAACAAAGGAAGAAGAGGAAAGAGACATGGAGGAATGGGCAGTCAGAAGTGACTTTACAGATTTTGATTAGGATTGGAAAACAACAGTGGAATTCACCGGTTCTAAAACCACCATTTATTTCCTCATGAACTGTAACTGTCTTTATCTTCATGCTCTCTCTTGTAGAGATCTGTCAAACAGTTGAATAAAATGGACATACTGTGGGATTTATACCCACGCTCAACCTCATTATCATATATCTATCTCTCAACACTTTCATCTCAAACCTACCAGAAACTAAACCCACATGCACCCACCTGCCCTCCTCTTACCCGACAGGTTTGGGGTGACAGCGTAGCAATGGAGAGGAGGGAGGAGTCCTGCCTGCGGCCCCCAGTCCCTGCTCAGCCAGTAGTGAGCTCCTGGGGAAAGCATAAAGGAAGATGTCAGTAAGCTCAGTCTACCCAGCTCTCATCTGCAAACTCCCTTGCCATGCCAAGTCAATTCAACTTTATTGTCATTTTACTTTACACAAGTGCACAGGGAAAAATTTTCTTGGGGACATGGTGCATTCCAAACAAATGTAAAACGGGAGCAGCACAGACAATACAAAATAAAACAATGCAAATTAAACAAAACTGCAGTGCAATATTAACAGAAGTTGTATAAAAGTGAATGGTGCATAGAATTCAAGTATTACAGTCATAACAGAGTCCAGGATGTAGGTATAAAGTGACTGGTGCATAGAGTTCAGGTTCATAAAGTGACTGGAATACAGTAAGGTTTGAAGTAATTGGTGCAGCAGATAGAAATGATTTTGTCGGCACGACTCGGCAGTAATGTTCAGTAAGTTATGTTTAAGAGTCCTGCTCAGGGGGGATGGGGTGCTCAGGGGGGTAATGTTCATTTAAAGTGCTTTTGGGAGCACAGTTTTAAAACAGAACACTAGGGGGAGCACACTACTAATTAAGTCCATTAAAGGAATATTTCAGCGGTAGGGCAAATTTACCTCATTCTCGACTTCGTAGGACCTCTAACAATCACCCCAGATAGTTTTCATCTTCATTGCTCCTGGAATTAGATTTTGATGTATTTGTTGTAAAAAGAACTATTTTAAAAGTCACTCAAAGTCATTCGAACCCACCTCTATTTAACAACACAATGGTGTTGAAAAAAACGGTACCTTTATTTTTTTACATTTCAGGCTAGTTATCTGTTAAATTAATACAGAAATCGTGCATTAGTTGAACTAGCGGAATTTGACTTCCTAGTTGTTCGCCTGTGATTGACAGGAGGCGGGACAACAGTTGACAAGTTCTGTCCTATCAGACGACGTTTACACTTGGCTTCTAGCTGACGCAATCTGGGCGCGCAGGGATACCATTGCACTTCCTGCATTGCAGCCACAGGAGATTCAAAAGA
>OMLI01027238.1:0-15952 GCA_900302605.1 Rondeletia loricata | reverse complement strand
TGTGTGTGTGTGTGTGTGTGTGTGTGTGTGTGTGTGTGTGTGTGTGTGTGTGTGTGTGTGTCCTGGCAATTAAGAAGGTCTTTCTGGGGCTTTTCTAGATTAACCCTACACGAGGTGGCTTGGTGAGAAACAAAGCCTTGTCACTCATCTTAAAACTTGCTCAAACGGGACTTTGGAATTTCGTTGCATAGTTTTCCACAGGATAATGTTCTGTCCGACACTTTTCCACACATTTGGCTTAAATGTTCACACTACTCAAAATTTTGCATTTATACTGAAACATTATTTGCATTTTCAGATTTATTTTAATGTATAGGTGACAGGGGCTATTTTCATTATTAGGCTATTGTTTAGAAACAGGACACCAGAAAGCAGGGACAGAAGAGTCAGTGTAATGTTGCAAATAGATCAGAGGCTCAAACAAATCCAAAACCTGGAGAAATTGGACTTCATATTGTATAATTTAAACTCATTTACATAAAAGTGACTGTAAAACCATATCCTTAATTATTTGTCGTTACCAGGACGTGAATTGTCGTCAGGTTTTGTACGTTATGAGCACATAAATATTTGGTTAAATGTGACAGGTGATGACATGAAGGAGGAAGGAGAGGCATACCGACCTTGTGGTGAAAGCGCGTGCAGAGGAGGCGGAGGTGTAGGACTACAAGTAGTGTTGGATCTCCCACCGGATTACCTATGAACTAATGATCACACTGCTTCTGCTCTAATCCGACTAATTGATTTCAGCACGGTGTGTTGGGTTTGGGAGCCGACCCTGCACACGCACCTCAGCCTATACTTCCCGATTGAAAAAAAGAAAAGAGAAAATATATGAGGCCTTCCTGTTGTTTAGGATGCTATAGTTATTAGTAGAGCGTCTAGGCCTATAGACAGGTAAAACGGGGGTCAAATGAAACCAACTTGCCTTGGATATAACGTCGGGTAGTCGCTGTATGACTGTATTTATGATGTAGATAATTCTGCAGCTACTTTTCCAGCCATTGTAGCCTATGAATCATTGATAAAAAATAATACAAATTAATAGGCTTAAATTTACAGCCATAGTTTTCAAAGGTGTGCGCTTCACTTCAATGAGGCTTGTCACCAGCTACACTATTTTTTCCAACTTCTCAATTCGTTCACGTTCACAATACTCAGAGCTAATAACCTACTACATTGTTTAACCTGATACAACTCATATAACCTGTTGTAACTGTATTATCAACTGTTATTGCATTTAATTATATATAGCCTATTATATATTATGCACAGTAGGCTATATAACAGTTTCTACTATAGACCAACAATATATCCTTAGATAACTATAGCTACCTATCTTGAAAAAAATAAAATAATACTTGTCTATAAGCCACTCCGCTCACAATCTTTCTCTATCCTGTTTGCATGGTTAAAAGCTCTGGAAATAAAGGGTTTGTGGAGAAATTACAGTGTCCCGTCGGGATGACTCTTGAAACAAATGGCCCACAACAGACTCCCAAGAGTCTCCCAAACCCACAGCCATGACATCAAACAGTCGCCAGTATTTAGGCTACATGACGGGGCAGAGCCGGTGTCCCGCGCTGGGCAGTGGATGACAGGGGACAGACATCATCGGTGCTGGACTATATGGCTGCTGGCCTCCGTTTACTGCGGCTCGCCTTTAACGTGGCGTGTGTGCGCCAGGCGCCAAAGACAATCATCTGTTTACAGTGTGCGCGTTGATGGTCATTTTTTATGATGTTGTTTAATCCACAGTGGAGGGGGGGGGTCCAGACAAGCTGGCTCCACTGGCCATCTCTGTAGGCTATAGGCTTCTCTGTTTGAGCAGAGAGACAGGTGTAAATCTCTCCTGCAATCTTTACTCTGCTCTCCCTGCGACACTCACCTGAAGGTAAATAAATGGTTTATGGCCAAGTCAATGAACCACCTTTCTCGTCTTGTAGGCTTGCACACAGAAACACCGCGGGGTAGTGGGGCATTGTCATTTGGGGCGAGTTATTCAGTGAAAAAGCAACATAGTCAATCGACGTAATGTGCGCCTGTTTATTAAAGTTTGGGAAATAAAAGATCATTTGAGACTATGTCTCGACAATAATCCACATACCTACTAATGAAAAAAATCAATTTGTAGGCTAATTGATTTTTTTATCTGCAATTTTATCTGACCTATTCAAAGACAAACAGACAAGTTATCACCAGCTTTCTCTCACAACTCAAACTACAAAATGAGGACTGTGCAGAGGCCAAACATTTAGTTTTCATGCAATCAAAAATATGTCAGACGTGGGCTACATAATAAATAATAAAACAGCTGTTAAAGAAATTAATATCGCATCGAATTAATATATTAATAACTAGGCGGCACATTCAACAGTTGTGTGTAATTATGCACACACACACACACACACACACACACGTATTATTGTGAATAGCATTGACATTAAATTAAATCTATCACAGTTTAGGCTACCCAAAGGTTTGATCTCAAAATTCCAGGGTAGGCTATAACACGTCGTGTGTGTGTGTGTGTGTGTGTGTGTGTGTGTGTGTGTGTGTGTGTGTGTGTGTGTGTGTGTGTGTGTGTGTGTGTGTGTGTGTGTGTGTGTGTGTGTGTGTGTGTCTCAGCAGTGAGAGAGCGAGAGAAAGAAGGGGGGCTATTATACCAAAGTTCTGCAAAGTAGGTCTGTGCCACTCCTGATTAGGGATTGTTCCCAAAAGATGGTTGCAGACATGAGATAATGAGGTCCTGTGATAACGCGGGTCTCCTTTAAGTTTTTCCCATGAATCGAGACTGTCGCCAGTCCACAAAACGACACTGTGCATCGGCACCACGCTACTCACTTCTCATTTGTCGAGTACAAAAGCTGATCCACCCCAAATCCGCACTAACAAACCAGGGGCTGGGAACAAATCATATAATGTTCAATCTGATTCACTTCTCCACTAATTAACTGGAATCCCACCTTATTCTTTGATACAGTGACCAATTAATTTGCGATGTATGCCAAAGGTCCCCGGGGCCACGCTCGGTCTCCAGGAACATTTGTGAAGGTCTGCGGATTCACTATAGGCAATGGATCTTATTAGGTGGTTGACCTCTGCGAGGAAAGGTTACAGGCTTTTTCACTGCCCTCGGTTGGAAAACTAAGATGTTTCCTAATCGGATTTTAATTGGTTGGTTGGATGGTTGGTGCGCTTGTGTCTTCTCCGTGTGTGCATTGGGACAGATCTGATGTTGG
Source organism: Rondeletia loricata (assembly GCA_900302605.1). NCBI lineage: Eukaryota > Metazoa > Chordata > Actinopteri > Beryciformes > Rondeletiidae > Rondeletia > Rondeletia loricata. Next base: position 12,710 of record OMLI01027238.1, on the reverse strand, counting down.
AAGCTATCTAAAAAATAGGCAATATTGTAGCCTATAGGGATTTTTAGGGCTATCCTAATATAGCGGCAGGGTTTCAGGAACAGAGGTGAAATCAACAGGTGTTAACATCTCCCATCACAATTCAGCTTCATGTCCATCATTTTACATAATCCACTTTATGACGACTTCAGACGGCTGCAGAACGCCTGCTGGAATAAGTCCTCTCTGTCGCACTTTCCAACCCTATTTAGAATGAAGTTATGAAGGCGGCCATGGCCACAAATTATATCACCACCAATTCCACAACTTCGCCTACTGAAAGGGGCACAGTCAGAAAACATGTCGGCAGTCGCTGCAACAGTTGCACAGCCTCAGCCCCTTCCGTGCTTATACTCCACGTTACTGTAGCATGAGTTCAGCTTACGTTCAAATACTCCCTCTCATTACCCCAGAAATGTCTTTATGCAGAACATCTGTATAACTTCAATAAATGAAAGCACAACTCCTAACCGCATCCTACTCATTTTGATTCCCAGGTGGTTTTCGTGTATTGTCTAACTTAGTAAATAAGACCTGTCTCATATTTCAAATGTCACAAGTCTCTGACAACTTGTAATTTGAACATGAAAAAGCAAGAAAGGCAATCGGCTTGTAGAGAAAGTAGGTGACTCTGAAACTGGGTAACTTTACTTTAGTTATATATTAACTCACAATAGGTATAAAGAACAAAACCTTTATTTATTTGTCGTCGGTGGATGAGATATCCTACAGGCTTAAGATGGTACACCTGTTGATAGGAGGTATGACAATTTGTTTATATGTTATATTTAATACATTATTAGGCTTATATAGGCCTATGCTTTTGAATTCCCATACTGTATGCATGCCAACAGCACAACATATCAATGTGCACCAAGTCCAGATCTATCTTATTGTTGACGCAAATTCCCAGTAGGCATAAAGAAGACTATAGCCCACAAAGCAGAGACAACCGAATATCTTTCATGTAAACACGTGAGGTTAGATTAAAAATGTATAATGGACCTGTTTAAATTTCAACTCGTTATAATCCCAAAAGAGAAACTTTAGGTTGTAATATAGCCTACGCACTATACGCTAATAAATATTGTTGAAAGTAATTTCCACAGTTAGCAATATCAAATAAGTAAAATACTGCAAAAAAAAGTAATAGTAAGAATGCTTTGCATTTAACAAAACTTTTCTACAGACAGCTCCTAAATGTTTAGGCATGTAGGAGATGATTAAGAGATGTTTGGACATTTATTGCGCAACGCAATATCCAGCAATTGATCAAACAATGTCCAGTCTATTGTTCTTTATACAAAGACAGAGCACAAACGTAATTTCGAGGGATTCGCTTTTTTATGGTGTCTTGATTTAGTCAAGTGCTAATATGTGATAGAAAAGTGCCCCTCTCTTCCAACAGCAAGGCTCTATGCCCAAAGGAGTTATCCGCCAACATTTAGAAGGCACTATGGCTTGAGAAGTGAATAGAGGAATCCATCCAGCACACAGAGAGAGAGACGCATGTGGGGGACTCAATTGACCGCACTCAACTTTGCCGTTTGAGCTTGCCGCATACACTTCAAATTGTTGTTCTCGCTACTGACAAAACCGTTAATTCACCCAGAAACAGGAGGTCAAGTTTCAGCAAAGGCAGAGAAAAAAGTAGCCGGCATACAGGCTTACAGGAACATTTGTGTCAGACCGCATGGCTTCACTGCCATGTGCCCTGAGCTCTGCTAAAATACTGACCCAGCATCAGACACATGCAGCACCTGTTGTGTGTTTTATTTATCAGTGTGTTTGCAAAAAAGTAGCTTGAGCGTAGCGGCCGCTGAGTCAAACGAGGCAGGTAAGATGAGAAATGTAATATTTCCAAATCCCCTTCTTTCAAGAGGTGTATGACATTTTGTGGAAAAACATCGAAATATTGGTCAATAAAGAATTTGGCACTCAAAACATATTTGCTTGAATTGTCATCCTAGATGGGGGAGGCCTATTTTCATAAATATGCAATTAAATTAGGCCTAGCTACTCTCACACTTTAGGGTGCTAATCTAAATACTGTTTGTGCATTATTTAATTTAAGACAAGGACATTTTGATAATGTTTGACCTACAGATTTACTACTGTTTTATGGAGAATGGAGAATTTCAGAATTGTCCTGCCACAGAGGACCCCAAATATTTCAGGTTAAATTTGAACAGTTTATACATTTTGAAACTATTCCACTGTTTTTCCTGCCACCAGTTAGTAAACTGGATGTATACACGTAGTTGACCACCAGCTTTAAGTGCACAAGTGACCAAATGTTCAAAAACATATAGGCTTTCATTCCCTCAGCAAATACTGCATTACATAATTCTGTGCTTTTTGATTCTACTGCGTTCTTTAGCTGCTGTGTCACCTCATTTAGACATGGAACCTGTATTTTGAACCACTGGGATGAGGCATTTGCAGTGAAGTCCCCACTGAATAGGATGGATTATGGGCTCAGGCCTGCACACAGCACCTGTAGGGAGCGGCAGGGGAATCCTCCTCAAAATGAACCAGAAAACTTATCCCAGCAGGTCTGCACTGTGGTTCACCAGGAAAAACGTCAGACCACCCCAGGCACAAATCCTGGCAGACCTGGTTTACCTTGAGGGGTATTGACACCTGAATGCCAGTGACTTTTCACAAGGTTATTCAGGTCTGGGATAAACTGCTGTTTATTTAGCATAACTGTGGTGCAAAACTCTTTTACTGCACTCGGGGAACTCTCTTGGAGTCATACTAGAGTCATAATGTGGCATATTTGTGGGCATAAGCATGATGCCCGAAACCTCCTTATTTCCCATAGAATGTCTTTCATAGTACTTAGCATGGATTTACTTTAAAGACTGGTGTTGCACTTGATCCATTTACGTCAATCACCATTCTCAGTAACAAAATGTCTGATTGTGGGCATAAAGACATAAAAGACATGTATTCAACCATCCCCGTCAGTGGAAATCAGTGCTGGTTTCCCTTACCCAGCCTTTCAGACTGCATGGCACTTGCTTTTCCGCCTATGGTTTTCCATTTCAAAGCTCTCTGTCTCCATGTAAATACCAAAACACAGTAATCCAATCTGACCCCATTGCAAATTTTCCAGAAACTATTGGGAGGGGGGGTGTTTTGACATGAGCCACACACTTATCCCACTTAACCCCTAGAGAGAAGCCACCCTAACCCCTTAGCCCAAGATTCCCTTGGTGGAGGAATGCACAGCTTTATGCCCCTCTCCTCTTAAAAGCACTGGGTCTTGGTTTTGGACTCAGTGGCAGAGCCCTATAGCTTCGTCAGACTATAAAGTCAAAGAAAGCAGCACAAAGCCGATGCCTATGGCGGGGAAGCTAAATGGACAGCAGATACCCCCCATTAGGGCAACTCCCTGCCCACTGTACTGTGCAAGTCCAAATCGTTTTTTGATTCAAACCCCAAATTGTCCCAAACTGATGAAACAGTGCCTCTCATGAATACGACAGGAACATATTTACACTGCGCTAACTTGATGAAAAATAACCTGAGGTTTCTTCTGTTTCCCATTTGCCATTGTTTGTTTATAGCATACAAAACTGGCTTCAGTAGGATTCAATACTCAAGAATCTAAGGAGAAAGATGCTTATCTCGGATGGCTGGCAAGCGGTGGCACGTAAGGCAGACTAAAGACTTTTGACACATGGTCCACATCTGAGGCATTTACCACGAGCATCTTTATCACACAGCTTGTAGCTGCAGAGAAAGCCTGGCTGCTGTTCATGGGGTTGAGCAGACAAATCCCCTGCATTATGCTCTACAGGTGATGCATGCCACTGGACTGGATTGTTCCTATAGTCCTGTGTACAGTGTACCTTTGAATGGCAGCTGCTCTATCCTTACACTGCGCTATGGCAACAGACGATAATGAGTTTTACAAGAATATGAAGCATTAAGCAAGCATTCACAGGGCTTCTGGCCAGACAACACCACGCTAACTTGTTTTAAACAGGATAAACAAAACATAATTTCTCATAATCGAATCCCCAATTCAGATTTTATAAAATAAAATATCTAATTGTATGGGTAACCTTGATATGCATATGTAGGACTTATAGATGTGACATAAGCTTTTTGTAACAGTCAGATCAAATCTTAGCTCACAATTCAGGTCTACTTTATGATAATGTGTAAGAGTATAACATTATAAACATTTTACAGTTTCAAAATACCTTATGAACTCATACTGGACTGTCACACAGTCCTCATGTCACTCACTGCCAATCAAATTAAGAATGAATCAATTTGTTAAATCCCTTGTTTCAACTTTCTGAGTTAGGGTTGCCTGTTGTTTATATTTGGATTAAGGACTCGGCCTTTAAGCATCAACTGTGCCGTATTTAGATAATTAATCAAAGGCTGTAACATTTCTTTCACCTTTCTATTGCCTCCTTCATGGCATTTCTTAATTATGTGTTAGTAAGTCAAAGTTATGAGCCTGTATCACCGTCGATGAACCACCTCAATCAAGACAGCAAATGTCTCCCGAACACAGTATACCGTTTTCCTTGTCAATCTGTAGTCAATGCACTGCTGTCAATAAACACATCCCCTAATTAACTAAAATTGTTTTTCATCAATACCTGTAACAGGCCAGCGCAGGATTTGATGACAGCAAGGGTTGACTTGACTAAAAATGCCTGACAGGGACAATTCATCGACAGGTAAAGAGTTTATCATTCTTCCAGCTAATTGACTAAAACATGTGGGTGATTCTGGAATGTGCATTTTACATTTTACTGTGCCCTTTTTGGCCAATAGCCTCAATGGATCAGTTTGAGCCCCACCTAAACATTTGGGGTAAATGGTTTCCATTTAGAACGTCATTACACTGTCAATTAAACATCTCCTCCTCCACTTCGTGTTGGGATGTCCGTAATGAAGTTTGGAGTCATTACAGTAGTTGAATGTACTAACCTTGTGATGTTTCCTTTCCCTATCATGTTGTGTTAGGCCTGATGACTCTCACCAGACAACGTCCTCCATTCAGCAGCGGTGCCACCAAGTCTGTCCTCGCTTATCATTAACAATCTGCAAATAAACAGGACAGCATACATTACATCACTTGCAGCTCCGTGATCAATTCTAGGAATGTCTTTGAAGGTTTGCTTAATGAACCTACACAGCAGTGGTGGTTGTGTGTAGTTAGGGCATGAAGCATCATAACCCATGACCTTATTTCGGTTTTGCTTCACTGATGAGATAGAGAGTTAAGCACAGGAGGTGAAACAGTAGTACAAGTATTCAACAGGAACAAACACTAGCTATAGCGAGTGGATGCCCATCAGTCCTTTGAACTACACTGCTGAAACACATGAAAGGAACTGCTTTTCCACTTCAATACTAATGTCTTTGCCCAATCATTGAAGATAACGTATGCAAATGATGTGGACAGTGGACAGTGGACCGTACAATATTGCTATGTAGGTTTAAAATGCAAGCTGTCCCCCTGTACTGCCAGGAATCACCCATCCATGGAGTGAGAGATTTTAGAGCCTGTCTACTCAAATATACTGCCCCTTTTGATTTTGATATACATGATCACAGCAGATGTATAAAAGGGAAGCACTGACAAAGCTGGCCTCATCAATCAGTGGTGTCAGCTCAGACCTTTTTATAGCCTCTTGGAGTCCCTGAGAGCCCTAACCCTGTAAAAGTTTATATAGTGTATTGACCATTCTTTGACTTGCTTAGCTAATGAAGCTGGCTGGGCCACAGAGAGGCTGCCGCCGTGTCAACACTGCTTCCTATTTGATGACACCTTCCACTAAATTGAAATGTGCTGCTAATGGGGGTGAGTGTTTAAAGAAGAATAAGCCCCCGTAATTGACACAGACCTGACCTCACTCACGCAAAGAGAAGGCCTCACGTAGGCTGGTGGAAAGCAACACCTTAATTTTGGGGCTTTTACCATGTGGAGATTTAGGCCTGGCTTTAGCTGCTGATCTCTGGTGGATTTTCATTCTGTCAAATAGTGCTGTGGCTTATCAACAGCTATCATATTTGTTTTCTCTAGCAAATCAATGACATACAACACATAAGCCACGTATCCTCGTGTATCTCCCCTGGGAGGTATATACACATGCAGACCTACACCTACATACACATACTCATGCATGCACACACACACACGCACGCACACACACACACACACAGTTTCCCTGCACTAACACAGCAAGTTGTCATCTAGCCAACTCTATGACGAAGAGGGCATTGTGACATTCATAGCTCACAATGTCACTGTAGACAATAGTTGAGCTAGGAGGAACATGAGCAGAACACAACACTGAAAACGGTGGTTTCTCACTAATAATTGCATGCATGCATGATCCTGAATGGACATGCAATTGTTTTCTAGTTATAGCACTAGTGAATGCTGTCGAGGAGGATGACCCCCGAGGCCCATACTCAGTACAGCTTAGAAAGCTTGGAGAGTCTTAGAGATCTAAGTCTTATTTACAAACAATCTGGCATCTGTTCTATATCTATTTTAAACTGTAATAACCCAGACAATATGCAATAAGTAAATTGCATCTCTTAGTATTATAATTTTAGTGGAATAAGTAGAATTTTGGTGAAATTATTTTCCCTTCCAGGATACAAAGACCATTTATTCATGTCAAAGACCTCCAGATTCATATACATTTGACCAGTGATGCACAACTGTTGTAGTGAAATCAAAGTTTTCCTTCTTTTCTAGAAAATTACCTTAGGTCCCCCTCAAGGACTTTGAGATCCACTACTGCTTTGGTCCCCGCATGGGTCTACGGAGACAGACAATTGACTGAGAATTGATGGTCAATGTTTGTCCAAGGTGGCTGACTATGGCCACAGGCAGCTCTATAGTTTACTTGTGAATTAATAGTTAAATAGCCTTTTGTGGCTGCAGCAGCCTGGCACTGTCTAGACTGCACATCTCTTGAGATGCTTTGCAGTGAAGCAAATTTGTTGCACCCAATAATGGGAAAAGAAATAACTACATACTTCTAATTGGTGTTTTGAGGTCGATACTAATTTACCAGGCTTTCATTATGAAAATTAAGTGATTGATATTACCCCATTGTTCAACATAACCAATGTACAGGCTTACATGGGGTAGGCTACAATATTAGACAAAGTTAATAGAATATATGGGTTATTAATCAATAGCTCACAAGATTGAGATAACTGTAGTTTCTATAGCCCAAAACCTTTGCTCAGATATAATTAAAACTAGGCTTACATTAAGAAAGACACCTACTTGATAGCTTGTGCAATTGTCAGGTTGCTTGTAGACTGAGACTAAAATTGATATTGTTGCTCAGTGACAGTTATGCCGGGAAGGCGGGCTATATTTAACACAATTGATCGGTATGATCCAAAATATAGAAGTTTTGATATAGCTCACAATTGATGATACACAGCCACCAGCATGCGTTCTCCACTGACTGAGCTATATTGTATCCTCTCCCTCGCAGTGAGTGACAGAGACGACCATCCCATAATGAATGTCAACTTATAGGACACGAGAAGACGCGATACATAACACAAATACACAGCAGGCTCTGATCAGACTGACTTGTTATCGTGTCTCTGTTCAAAATGTAGGCTGGAGGGAAGGTGGGAAAGAATCTACTGTATAGAATGGCGTGTGGCTAAATATCAAAAATGGCAAAATAATAAGAAAAAACAAAACAACACGAAGCAATACACTTCCTGAAAGACTATCGACAAAGCAGTATGAACTATCACAATAAACGATCCGTGAGAGTTTGGCCGGCGTCGTAACTTATACTCTCATATTCTGAGACAATATTAATATTAGGCTGCTGTACATAAACTTGTCATCGAGCGCCTCATCCCGTCAGCCGGTCAAATGTCCCTATCATTTCAAAGGAGGATGTTACAGGAAATGTTAGGCTATACTCCATAAGACTCCTTTTCTGCACTAGTGTTAACAGACCGCACACATATTCTGGAAATTACATGGACTGCTAATTAAGACGCAACATGACACGTTATTTTAATTAGGCGACTATTAGCCTACTTCTTAAAATAAGTCAAATTATGTTCGCAAAATTCAACGCATGAGAATGTCTTTGACTATTAGTATTTGATGTAGGAAGTAACCAGCCCGAGAGAGCGCAACATCTTGCCGACAAAGCGAGCCAGTTCCCCGGCTTGGCTTGTCCACTCTCCCCCCGTCGCTGGCTCCCTCAGACCGACCGATAGCGCAACTTCTATAATGATGTTGACATATTCACACAACATCGACTGAGGTAGGGTGGTGTTTCACGGCAAAGCCCTTTTGAGTTTCCAAACACCTTTTTATAAGTCTGAAGTCTGTCCCCTCCACCCGACCTGTTAAAACCACGCCTACGCAGCCACACAATTGGTCCGAAAGCGTCAAAGAGCCAATCAAACAGAGCCCTGCTTCTCGTAACACGCAACACATCCATACAGTATGAAGCCCTATGGGCCACAGAGGCGCTAGGAAAATCACGGAGCTGGGACCTTACCACCTCTCTCTCTCTCTTTCTCTCTCTCTCTCTCTCTCCGGCCGTCCGCGGACTCCTTTCTCTGCGTACGTCTTTCACTGAAATGTGTGTGTGCGTGAAAGAGAGAGGAGGAATAAAGTGTGTGTGTGCGTGTGAGGGTGCATGTCCGGAGCAAGTCAAGGCAGAGGGATTATTCGGCGCTATCGAAATATTTCAACACATCGACCTCGCTGCAGGACTGAAGCCAATAAGCAGGGACGCATTTTAAACAGGAATGCCGATATTGTACACGGCAGCAGACGGGAAAGGGCGCACTGCAGTCAATTAAGCGACTCGCCCTCGTCGGTTTAATTCGACTAATGTCCGCGCGAGAGCAAGATATCGAAAGGTGCCCGATGCGCGTCAATCTCTGAGGAAAATCTCTCTCTCAACACTCCTGAAGATCAACGGAGAACATTTGTTCATTTCTCTTTGCAGACTTTTGATCAGAACCCAGCACACGCCTGTAGAGATTTCCCACCAACTTGTGGAAAATAAGTGGATGCTTATTTCTGCAGTGTTGAAGGTGGAATCTTCTAAGCTTACCGACTTCAGATAGATTTATTTTTCCTGTTTTCCCCTGCGCTCTTCCTCCACGCAGGCTTTAGGCTACTGTTGTAATAATATTGTTCCAAATTCAACCAGTAGCCCTACGTTTGGTACCTGGACTTGGATGAACTTCCTGATGAGAGATCCAGTCATACAAGGATCAAGTATGGCATATCATCCGTTTATACCTCACCGGGGTCCGGAATTTGCCATGAGTGCAATGCTGGGTCACCAGCCTCCCTTCTTCCCGGCCCTGGCCCTCCCTCACAGCGGCTCCCTTTCTCTGCCGGGCGCCCTGGGAAAGCCGATCATGGACCAGCTGATGGGAGCCGCGGAGACCGGCCTCCACTTCTCCTCGCTGGGGCACCAGGCTGCTGCAGCGCACCTCAGGCCTCTGAAGACCCTGGAGCCTGAGGAGGAGGTGGAGGACGACCCTAAAGTTCACCTGGAAGCCAAGGAGCTCTGGGAACTTTTCCATAAGAGGGGCACTGAGATGGTGATCACAAAATCCGGAAGGTGAAAAAGACGTTTTTGTGTGCATCCCCAAATGTTGTATGGTCTGACATCCAGCCTCATGTGCATATTGATAGCCGATGATGGAGACACGTTGTGATTATTCATATGCTGACATTGCTCTCAGTCATTATTGATTTATTTATTTATTGATGGCTTCTTGGAATTATACCTCTACCATTCCTCTGGCTAACGTTTTGATTTCATGCAACCCTATCATGTGAGGCTATATTAATTCAACTTAAACTCCAGCTGAATTGTCCTACAGACGTAATGCATATATGGCCCACATTACACTCACTACGAAATAAAAACAAAAGCTCAACCCTGACTATAAAATATACAGCTCATGCTCACTGGGTTATAACTTTTTAATCTGCACATATTATAACACATTGTTAGCCTAATAGGAAATAATTTAGCTGCAAGTACCTGTGTGCTCAGCTAGGCCTCTAGATTTAGCAAAAGTTTGAACATAATCTACGCGGAAAGTCAAAGGTCTATGGTAAACAAGACATCCTTATAAACATGTCGTTGATGATGAAACCATTCATAATTATCCCTAATATTATTCGTGTAAAAGGAGAGGAAGAATACCACTCAGGATGCACGTAGGATTATAACTGCTGTATTTGTATTATTACTATTAAGCTCCCAATTACCGATGTAGGCTATATATTATCACGTTGTGTTTTTCCAGATAGCCTAAAAATTAAGCCTGATTCCAATCGTATTGTTAAGTTATAGTTTGTCAAAACTATACAGTGAATCATCACACTATTAAATTGTGTGGAGCCCTGACAAAATAATTATCGTCATCATCACAAAGATGGCTGCTCCGTCTGTGTGCAGGCCTTTGAAGGCATGCAAAATCAAGTCACCGTCTATTTAAATCCAGCCTATATATATATCAATATATTTATATATTATAATCAGGGATGTAGTGGAGGGTAGACACATCTAAACTCAGTTTACCCACCTTTTTATTTGCGGAATAGAGTTTACCCACCTTTTTAGGATGACATAACTTATAATGTTATGAGATAAATTCACAGTAGCCTATACATCATATTAAACTGATATATATCAAGATGGGGTATTTTAATGGGGGTAAAGCATACATTAATGCTTCTCTAAAAATAATCTGATTTGTGTTTATATTGTTGTTTACTATATATTGTTTTCCCACCTTTTATTTACCACTACACCACTGCTTATCATTCTTACTCCTTTTTCACAGGCGGATGTTCCCTCCGTTCAAAGTGAGGTGTACTGGCTTGGACAAGAAGGCCAAATATATTCTCTTGATGGACATTGTTGCAGCCGACGACTGCAGGTACAAATTTCATAACTCCCGCTGGATGGTGGCAGGGAAGGCCGACCCCGAAATGCCAAAGAGGATGTACATTCACCCGGACAGTCCGGCTACTGGTGAACAGTGGATGTCAAAAGTCGTCAATTTTCACAAACTCAAGCTGACGAATAACATCTCCGACAAGCATGGATTTGTAAGTTCAACTAATGTATGTCTATTTTCTTATTTATCCCTCTTAATAACACATTTACTGCCATTTTGCATTTTGATGTTTATAATAGTGTATTTATAATTATTAGTCCAGATATTTAAGACATGGAACTGGAAAGCACCATAATTAAGGCCTCATTTTCATCATTGTGATATACCAATCGCTATGTTTACATTGCAATATAATACTAACCCAATGTAAGATTTTATTCCTTCCCATGATGTGACTTCTGAATTCTCTAAGCAGTTTTACGATTTGCATTTTAAGAAAATGCGTTAGGTTGAAAAAAACCGATGTTAGATCTGTTTCCTTCATGCATCACTGCTACAACGATGACAAATCTCAATGTAACAAGACTGCTATATCATTGTGCGCTAAATCTCTTTTTTAATACACGGTTTTTCTTGTCGCAGACCATCCTGAACTCCATGCACAAATATCAGCCCCGATTTCACATTGTGAGGGCCAACGATATTCTCAAACTCCCCTACAGTACCTTCAGGACGTATGTTTTTCCTGAAACTGATTTCATTGCCGTGACTGCATATCAAAATGACAAGGTAAGGGCAATTTTAGCCAGGCGTGCTCATTTTTCTATATATACTGTCAAACGCCCCCCCTGTCCTTCATGCTCTGCACCATTTTGTTGTCATAAAATATGGAAGACCTCATATTTGTTTGAGCTTGTTAGAGTGGAGTATCGTTATGGGCCTGGTGTTAAGTAAGTGCCATATGCACCAGCCGAAAGTAATAATTCTGAGGAATGTAGGCTATGTTACACAGGTTATCTTCGCTTTATTTAATCACGTGGAAGGGATTTGGCACTGACCCAGACTGTGTGTGTGTGTGTGTGTGTGTGTGTGTGTGTGTGTGTGTGTGTGTGTGTGTGTGTGTGTGTGTGTGTGTGTGTGTGTGTGTGTGTGTGTGTGTGTGTGTGTGTGTGTGTGTGTGTGATTAATATATTCTATTGGTTTCAGTCTTGCAGTGAGATTACAGTCACACCTAGCTTTAACACTCGTGGGTTCCATCCAGAAAGCTACTTTGGTCAAGTAGCACACATCTTATTTTATAGCAATGTGCCTTATTGCCTGTATCCGTCTGCGGCAAGAGAGCAATAAATCATGCTTTTATTTCTGCTATTCCAGTTTTAGGCCACTTAAGGGACACCTCTGTATAAACATATCTCCCCATGGTTACAGTTACATGGAAAATATGCCTTCTGTCTTTAATCTAATGCTCAAATCTAATGGATGGAAATTACCGAAATGATTGTCTAAATATATTTCATATCATATCTATATGGTATAACCTTGGACAGAACACTCAGATAGCAATTCTCAGTGTGGCCATACTATACTTAGGTATTGATTTTCTGCTTTGTGTCATTGGCTGTGGTCTTTTCAAAGCTATTTAGTCTGAAGCCAACATCATTGTTACCTCCGCCAACAGAGTTAGCTGGGAGGTTATGTTTTCGCCTCTGTCTGTCTGTCTGTCTGTCTGTCTGTCTGTCTGTCTGTCTGTCTGTCTGTCTGTCTGTCTGTCT
>OMLI01027213.1:2174-12734 GCA_900302605.1 Rondeletia loricata | reverse complement strand
GAGAGAGAGAGAGAGACATTTTGTTCTTGCATGAGCAGTTTCAAATAGCTCAAACCAGTGCTGACACAGTGTCTTCAGCAGTGTTTCTGCTCCAGTTACAAGCAGCTAAGCATCATGGTCATACAGGGTCAAAGGTCTGATGGATGAGGGTGCACTGCTTTTAACAAACAGGTTTGGTACAATGTGCTTGACAGAGCAACTGAGGACAAATACATATTAAAAACAAGAGAACAAACAATCACAAAATCCCCCACAAGACTTTTATGGATGTAGTTTGAACAACTTTGGAATTGGGACACACTGTATGAATATATCTTATGTAGGATAAACTCCATTCACAAACTATCTTAACAATTTCAATATTAAGCAAAACAATACTGATATCGTTTTTCTAAACTACTTACCGAGATTTACTAAGAGTTTGTCAGGTTTAAAAATGCAATTAATTGAAATTAAATTTTCATCCCTAACAAGACAAACTCAGCCTCACCTCTTGATATTCTGAGCATCTTTGTGTCAGAAATGTAAAGCTGTGCTCATAGGAGTTTTTAGCAACAGGGAATGTGTGATTGTCATTTTCTGAGAAGCCTAATGCATAAGGTCTCAGCTATGTGTGCTAAATGACTAGCTAATGCATGCACACAGCTTCTGTATTTGGATCATGTCCAAAACAACGGTCTGGACTATGACAACTGGTGCGGGTGATGGGGTGGGGAACAGAGTAGCTGGTTTAAGAAAGGGTCGAATACTGAGAAAAGTTTCAAAATAGTAGATGTCCACCTCTTAATTTCAGGAATTTGTCAGAGCACAAAGATTTTTAGGGTATGATTCCATCAAAGAGAAAATATTTAAGCATAAAGGAGAGGACTTCATGTGAAATGTCCACAAAGAAATGTTGCCAGATTTGTCAAGAAATACATTAGATTTTTCCAAGAAGCTTCATATACATAGCTCATGGTTTAGCAACACAGTTAAATTCAGGATTTGAAGCCTGTCCTGTCTCTTAGGATATTCAAAAAGTTTTCCCACCAGAGATTTTGTTGGAGAAACCGGCTTCCTGCTTCCTGTTAGCATTAGCTAACAAGAGCAAGTCAGGTTATGAAAACACAACTTTCAAAATAACATCAAAGCAATTCAATTTACTTCCATAGCTGTAGTAAAAGTAAGAGAACTGTAATAAGTAATAGACCTGCTTGAAGACTGTAGGCTTCTCAAGTTCCTAAAGCGTATAAGCAGTATTACACACTTTTACAGCATCACACTACTTCACTGTCATTTAGTAATCAAAGAAAAAATTTGAAAGCATACACAGCAAATTGCTTCAATCAGGTAATCTTTAATGACAAAATGTTTATCAATTTCCAGTGAAGAGGGAAAAACAAAATTAAAGCAAATATATCATTACAATAACTACTGTTATACCATAGCAGTCTGAGGAAAATATTTTTCTACACCTTCCATATCCTATTCACATTAGGCCCTGCCTCAACATTTTTCACACCTTTATTTCAGGACTTAATTCAGTTCCAACTATTACTCCTGATCTGTGCATTCACAATCTGTCTCCAATGTCAGGAAAAACAGACAAAAGAAACAAACCAAACAGAAAAGAACAATCCAAAATACCTCTTTCAAAAGCTGAATGTACAAACAGGCAGAAACAGCTTTGTGGCACAAAATAGCAGTGCAGTATCTCTGTGGCTATGTTGCAGACAGTGAGACCAAAGTAAAGTCAGTGGACGTTTGGGGGAGAGTGAGGCACATGTTTTACAGAGGGAGTCAAGGGTCAAAGTCCCTGTTGGCAGTTAGTGAGTGAGTTTGTTATAAGAAATTAGAAAAGACAGCAGGTGGAGAGGACATCCTGAGTAGACCTAGGGTCAAATAGTATTTACCAATTCTAAGCCTTTTACTGCATCCGGGCAATTGAGATAGCGTCAGGTAGTTGTTGTCAATCACAGAAAAGTACACTAAACTGATTTTCAAATACTTTTCTATGTTTGTCTAAACTTCTGGCACTCATTGTGTCATCCTGTATGGCAAACCCCGCTTATCTGTCACCAAAGTAGGCTACAACAAGCACAAAAATAATTAGCAAATACTGTTTGACCCAGGTCTGGCCATGACAGCTACACGTGGAGAGCTAAATGAAACAGACCACTGTGAAACTATGGCCCCTACCTTAGAGATACTGCAATGAAGCCTGTCTGAGCACTATATCAAGCTTTTCAATCATGCTGGAGTACATGACCTTATTCAACATGCTAGCCAAGTGTTTACAAATATAGTAGAGCCTATGTTAGGTAGAAACAAACCTCCCTTTCATTGATGAAAGTTGCCATGCTTTGGCCGTATCAGAAGGGAAGTGAAACAATCACAAGTAAAGTTCACTAGGGGTCATTACCAGTACCGTCTGCCTGTCCAAGTTCAGACTGACCCCAAAATCAGTTCCCTTTGTGTGCAGCTGTCTGCAGTGGGATGAAGAGTCTCTGGTCGTTTTGCTTGAATTTCAGCAGGTAGGTGGAAGAAGGGCTGGTTAGCAATGGAAATACCTTCCTTTGTTGGATGAAGGCACATTTCTTTATACAAAAGAGTGAATTATTTCCAGTTTAATATTTAACCTTTACTTTTCATGTAATGCCTTTTGCTTCTTTAAATAAAATCACTCAATCAATTTCCTCAAAACAAATGTCCATAAAGTTCTCATTCTTCCAAACCCCACGTTTAGAAGCTTTTTCATACTAAATACATTTTGATGCCTTCAAATCCAAACCAATATCAAATAATCAGTACAGTACCAGTAGGTATTATTTTGCAATACCCAGCCCTATATGGAATAAACTGGTTAGGAAGAGGAGGGACTGACATCGGCAGTCTTCGGTCAGTGGAGACGGGACCAAACTAGCTCTACGATATGTTGCAGACAACCCAGGAGGCTTGAGTTACACTGGAATGACAACATCGACACACAAGGATGGACAGACAACTGAGCATTTCTGGACCCCACAGTGCTGTTACCCAAGACCCAACCACAAAATACTGTGTGTAACGTGTAAGCCTGCACATTACCAATCTATACATCGGCTTCCGGTTATTGTCACTTTGCAAATATTCAGCCAGATGAAGAACTGATATAGGTTTAAATTTATACTTTTCATCACAGAAGAGAAAAAATAACGTCACATAAATCTCTCTCTTGGAGCAACTCACGAGTGCTTGTGGACTGGGATGGCCACTATGGTAACTCCTTTCATAATTACAACTTAGGTCTTCTCAATAAACCACCAATGGTGTAAAATAAAACATTTTTAAAAGCAGATATTATCTAAAGTAAATGTATTTATCATAATCAACCAAAACGTCTACTTTCAAAGGTATGCTCACATTATCAGTTCACGTAGCCAACTCTGAATTTGGTTGAACCCTTTCGAGATCGAGTGTCGGGCTACTCAAGTAGGTGGCACAATCTCAGGTCAATTCTCGTTTTCTAAATTGGACAGGTAACAAAAGGGCACTGGGAGTGTAGAAGAGTTTGGTTTGGTTTAATGCTGCGCCCCTCCCAGAAAACCCACCCATTATAAACAGTTATTCCCAATCACTGGGGAAAGGGGAATATGACCTTAATCATTCCTTGAAAAGCTTATACAAATGAGTGAAGGATATAGGGGGAGAGGGATATCTACAGACAGTCAGAGGAAGACCGATAAAGAAAGGGAGAAGGAGAGAGAGGAAAAGGCAATGCATTTCTCCTGAGAACATGTCATATCTCAGGGCCAAGGAGGAGAGGAAGGGGCAGGGGGAGCAGAGGGAGGAGAAAGAGAGAAAAAGGGGGAGAGTTGGAGGAGAGATGGGCATTCTTCTCACAACAGCAAAACATTTCTGCAACAAGTCATGGCCACTTCTCAGGCACTTCTTCAGTTTCAGGTTCAGAAAGAGCTTGCAGGTGGCGTGGTCAACCTCTTCCCAATGTAGACTCTGTTAAAAGGCACAATAAACAAACAATTAAGTGTGTTAGCATCATACAACAATCCTACTTCTTTCAGAATCCCGTTTATATACAGTGGGAATTCCAGCAAAAAGATATCCGACTGGTCAAATAGGTGCCTCAGCTATGCTTTATGACAATGTAAGGCACACCTAACAAGGTAGGTCCCCGTCAACACCATGGAAGTACACAGCTTAACCCCTCGTCAACAGCCCGATCACAGGCTGAGCGTCACCTTTCATGTGACTGAGTGCATCACTGACCTTTTAACCCGCTATGAGCCAATACGCAGCCTGAGATCTTCGGACCAGATCCTACTCGCTGTTCCAAAGTCTAGTTTTTTTTTGTTTTTTGGATTGTTTCTATTTGGATTGTTTCATCTGCCTCTGCAGGTTTTTACTATATTTTATTCTACTGTGAAGCAGATTGTTGAAATTCTTGAAAAGTGCTGTATAAATAAAGTTATTATCATCATTCTTCTTCTTCTTGTTATTACATGCATTACTCTGGCCTGGCCATTCAATAGATCCAGCAAAAACAGAATTGGTTGCTATGTGCTACCCAGGAAGCTGGTAACCATCTTTTTTGCAAATTTCTGCTATCATTATCCTTACCTATGTACACTCCATTGATAAAAAAAAAAACCAAGTACAGATTCTGTACAGACCCTCAGCGCATTAATGGCGATGACATATAGACCTAATTAATGATACTTTTATTTGAATGTGATCTCAGCTCTCTGGCTCCCTAGTTGGTCAGCTGCCTTCATCTCTTCTATGGAGAATACAGTAACGTTGGCTTGCTAGTTAACGTTATCAACTGAATCGTTAGCAAACATAGTTTAAAGCATATTACATACATACATACATACATACATATAAGCACAACTTATACAATGTGCTTAATTATAAAATCCTTGAGTATGTGTTGTCTTCATAAAAGGATTTACGGTATATCACTATATAAATCACTGCATTGCAGCAGTCCATGTAAACTAATAGTTGAAGAACCAGAAGTACATTCTCCCATCGTGTGACATCGTCAGAACTAATTTTCATACAAAGAGGATTATGGGAGATTAAAATGACTTTGTTTTATTAATTATATACTGCTCAATAAAGAACACAGTTGTACAAAATGGCTGTTAGTTTCATAGTACCCAGGTAGAGAGGAGTTCAGTGTCTGAATTTGGCGCTTGAAGACCACAGTGCCGTTATATAACCGTATAAAATCCACAATAGCCAAGAGGACTATTGTGATTATGGCGAGTTTGTTAATGATGATGATCGCTAGCCACATCACGTACCAGAGAAGACTGCTATCTTGGGTATCATTGCTGTTACATATCTGACAGAGGAGCCAGGATTACTGTAACGTGTTATCATAAAGAGAAAGCGCTCCTGGGAGTGGTGGACCTGACCATGATGGGACAGCAGGTGGTTGGCAGCTGCTCTGCCAGCGAAAATATAAAAAAGGGAGGAAGCTGCCCAGCTGCCTTCTGTCTGCCACTGTAGCACCCCCTGCTGGGCTTCATGTACGACTGCAGCACACCGGACTCGCATGGAAATATGGAAAATATGAAGAACTTGCAACAGGGGGAAAGCACAAACTGAAAACAATAAATTGTTTTCACGCTTTGGCAAACATTTATTTGAACAACCACAGCGCCTGAAGTTTCAACTCTAGGTCATCATCATGGGTGTACTGAACATTTCATAAACTGGCTGCAAGATATGCAAAGTATCTATAGACAGAAAATCTGCACTTTATGTCCCTTTAACATGTTTGATTCTCAGTGTATTAACCACATTAAGAAATGTGTGTATATGACCTTTATAAGGTTACAACAATCAGGCAAATACTGGCCTTTTATTAAATATCGGGTATTTGCTAATCAGTGGTGTCCATCACTGTTATGATGAAGGTTTCTCCCTGACCACTGCTATGTAAAAGCAGTCTGTAAAACCTGCAATGATTTATTAATTTAATTGTTTAGTAATGTTTTTTTGTAAATTAAGGAGCTGCTAACCCTAAAATAATTTAATTAGTCTGGGTTTCAATGGAGTTTTTGTATCCCATAGGTTAAATGCTGTTTCAGAGGCTTTTCCACCCTGACAAGAATACACTTCTGGGGGGAACACAGAATACCTGTAATTCTTTTGGCATGAAAACGGAAAAAATGTAAGATGCTGAATATCGGCACAAAATATTGGCTATCGGCAGCTTCAATACAAAAATATCGTTACCGGTATCAGCCTTCAAAAAAACAGATAGGTCGAACCGCTAGCCCCTCTATGAGTAAGAATGTAACAAAATGGAAATCAATAGGACCTACTGTCAGGATTGATGTGCACTGAATGACATAATGATCAGACAGAGGAACCCTGGGTCTGGTAGTTTTTTCTTACCCCAGTCCCAGAGCGAGGATGTGTGATAGTAGCAGCGAGGGGATGAAGACTTTGAGGAACTCAGCGGAGAAGATGCCTCCTTTCTTCATGGCCCCGGTCTTCCTCATGCTGAGTGTTACTGAGCGTCGAGGGTGACGGAAGTGAAACTCCCTGCACAAATCACAACCACTTTAGTCACCACATGCAATAAATTTGCAGCAGGGTACCCACACTCACTTGGACATCAAATTCAAGGACTTTTCAATTACTTTCAAGGTCATGTTTGGTGAAATTCAAGGACTCGAAATTGGGATGTTTTGGGGTAAGACATGACATTGGTCAGAATTTGACATCATACAGACTTTTTTACTCCTGATCTTGTCAAGTCAAGACATCCTGATGAAATCCTTCATTTTAAAACTGCAGATCTCCATCACAGGGTTTTCCCCAGGATGGGACGTGTTGATCCAGAGAGCTGAGACATGCTGACTTTAATTTAAAAACCAAATACTTTCAAGCCCATCCATTCATTTTCAAAAACTTTTAAGGCCTTATTTTATTTTTCTAAAATTCACAAACTTTAAATGATTTTCAAAGCCCGTGGGAACCCTGGTGCAGGGATTTGTCCTGTTGGTAACAAATCGGCAACTTGCGTAGTAGCAGAATATACTGACACACATGGTACAGAAACAGCGGGACCTTACATATCGTACAGTTTAAGGGGCCAAAGTGAAAGATATATGATAGACAGACTATATTCAGCATTCAATAAATATACGAAGCCAGGCAAAGTATGGTTGCTGCTGTAGAATTAGAAAGGATAAAGACGAGGCACACTATAACACTACAAGACGCACAATAATATCACTGTTTTACCACAGTCATTTCTACCTACCGTAATAGTAGAAGCAGCTGAGCATGTCGAGATTGTTTAATTCACAGCTAAATGAGTTGAGAGGATTTTGAGATTAAGCTACACTGAGACCACCTCAGTGAATTAATCCTTATACTGCTGTATGTACTGTAAGGGCAGAGTACAGGGTTCCTATACTTCTACTACTTCAATTTTTAGATACTGTTAATCTACTGCTTATTGTTTTACACTCTGGACGATAGGCTAATACTATTACAGCATCATACACAATCTCTCAGGGACAAGCAAAGGTGCATTTCCAGACTTTCCCCAAACTTTCTGATGATTTTTGTGGTTATTATAAAAACCGTGTACCTGCAATTTTGGTGGTTTTCATGTTTTTACTTGCATTGCATTTTTCACATGACCCTTTATAGGTAGAGCAAGTGTCATGACCAAAGGGTCCATGAACCTGTTAAATACGGATAAAATGTCATGAATGCATGGTTGTCAATTGGAAATTAAGGTTGTTTTTCTGAAATTTTCTGAAGATTACTTTGAGAAGATTTTCTTCTGACAGCAGCAATATGATAGCTTTTTCTGTACAGTATAGCACGTTTCTAAAACAAAGTTTGCTTCAAAACAAGAACAAAAAAACACAAACAAGATTACAAGAGGACAAAGACAAAAACAAAGGAGCAATAGTGGAAAGAGAAGCATCACTACAAAGTTTACAAAGTACTTCACAGTCAAGACAAACAAAAGACAAGATAAGAAGAGGACAGCTACAAAAACAAAGCAAGGGAAGAGGAATATTACATGCGCGTCTTCAGAAACAGGTCGAGTGATTTAAAGGACGACACTGATTCAGCCCGCCTCATCTCCTAAGGAAGGGTTTTCCAAAGAGTAGGTGCCCTGACGGCAAAGGCCCGGTCTGGGGATCTAAGGTTGTACTCAGCCTTATAAGGGGTTAAGAAGTCAGAGATATATAACTGGGGTGAAACCTATCCCAGCTTTTAAAGTGATCAGCAAAATCTTCAATCAATCAACTCTGAAACAAACAGGTAACCAGTGAAGCAATAACAGATTTCACACAGATTTTGTACAGCACTTTATATTTTGAAGAGCATCATATATATATATATAAAATATATTTTTCCAGTGTCTCAGTGAAAATGATATTTCCTCCCCCAATTGTCGAGCAGTGAACGGATTCATTGCATGGTTTTTGAGTATTTCTTATTGGAATTTACTCACCTGCGGTCAAGTACTGATGGACTCATATTTGTATGCAACAGTTCTCTCTATTTATTGAGCAACTCTTGACTGCGTGAAACAGGACTGCACAGCTCTTTTTAGCTCAGCATCAAAGATCATTCCCAAGTTTCTGGCAGCTGGCTTTATCCTGGTGCTTTGAATCAAATTCATGGCCATGATGAGTGATCACTTTCTCAAGACAAACAAGTAGCTGTGCGTGTCCAGTTGCCATGGAAAACATAATGTTGATGTTTATTAGGTTGACACTTACTTGGGGGGAATGTTTTCCGGTCGACTAGACCAGTCAGCCACCCAGTCTGCGTCCTTCATAAGGATGTCCATGTCCCTCTCCTTGTCCAGGACATCCTCTTCCGACTAGAGAACACACACACACATGCTCAATTTAGCAACCTCAGTCTATGGGGAATCACTGAGGACATGATGAGTGACCACTCTTTCAGGACAAACAAGACTCTCTCTCGCTCTGTATGTGTGTGTGTGTGTGTGTGTGTGTAGTTGCTATGGACATAGACAGTCATTGGCATCTCTATTCATTATTACACAAAAATAGAAGTCTGCACACAAGGAACCCCATTCATATTTTTATTGACAATATTTAAATCCAATGTGGATGAGCAATGTTAACCTGACAGAGATCCAAACTGAACTGACTTCCTGTCAATAAAAGCGTATGATCGGTGTTCCTGGTGTGTAACTATTTTCTACAAAGAAACTGCAAGAGCGGCAGCTCTGGCAATAACGGTGTCCATGCACGCTATCCAAGGAAGACAGAAATACACCGGGCGTGGCTGCCATCTCCATGGAAACTAAAGCCAGCCTGTAGTTGTCATTCACATGTATACACCACCTCAGGGGCAGCAGTTGATATTGCCATGGCAACTGGTGAAGAAGCTGGTTCACACCAACTCTTACTTGGCTGTCTCTTCTGCTGGGCACGTCCACATCAAAGATGATCTGTCCGTCCTGGGGACTGTGGGGCCGGGGAGGGCTGTGGGCGGGACAGAACGACAAAACAAAACCTGTTACAGGCACAGACTCCCACAAACTCATGAACTCATGACTCCTTCTGAACTTTTGATCACACTGGAAATTTCCCATGAGTAATTTAATAGCCTGACTCTCATCTGAATTGAATGTGGTGACTGCCCAGCAGCCGGAAGGTCAAACATTCAGTCTGACTCCCAACAACAGCTGATGTGTCCAATCCCTGTAAAAGTGTCCTTGAGCAAGACAATAAATCCCTACCTGCTCCAGGAGGGCTGCTCCTGTACTCTGACCTCTCTGGTGAAATGTGTACATACATGTATGTGTGTCTTAGAGGGATGAGTAAAGAAACTATTTCCATTACACCATGTGTAACAATTGGTAACAATATTCAATATTGTCAATATGTTAATATTGGTAATATGCCAAATGGATATGTAATGTTTAAAATGACAATGTATACCTCTATTTAAATTTAAATTTAATTAACAAGCATTGGTATTTTGGCTCAAAATTAAAATGAAAATGAAATAAATTGAATTTGCATTTGCCATTTCATATACTAGTATTACAATTTAATTTAAACCGAGCCCTGCACGCTTTATCATGACTTTATTCAAATGATGATGCAATGTGGAATAGGGCTGTGCGAAATGACGATATATATCGTTCAATAATTCCCTCTATTGTTTCTATCGCAACTGTCGCAAAAAAGCCGCAAAACTGCTTTACGGTAGTATTTTACGCCATTCGGACCATGCTTTACGTTTCTCTACACGTGTGGCTCGCTCGAGTAGATAAACAGACATGGAGCGTGACAGTGATACCGAACGAAACTCCCCGCAACACTCCGCGGAACAGGACTCAGCCCAACCAAAGGAAGATGAGGAACTTGTTCCTAACAGGGGGGGCACTTCTGTCGTTTGGTCGTGGTTTGGATATAAGAAATCTGACACTGACCAGAAAACTGTACTTTGCAAAGTGTGCTGCAGACGGTTCCCGCGCCAGAGTCCAACACAACAAACCTCTTCTACCACCTACAGAAGAACCATGAGAGGGAGTACAGTGTTTTAGTG